>JAXBDA010000546.1:0-80301 GCA_036023075.1 Gaultheria prostrata
AATTTTGGGTACGGGGAGGGTACCACGTGGTACCCTCTCGGCACATCCGGGCCGTCCAACAATGCAATGGACGGTCCGGATTGAAAGTGCCGTCCGGATTTAAAAAAAATTAGAAAAGAAAAAAAAAGTGAGTTTCAATCCGAGCCGTCCGATGCATTTTTGGACGGCTCGGATGAGCCGAAGGGGCACCACGTCACCCCTACCCTATTTGCACCCAAAATTTTCTCAGAAAGTTTTGATAAATGAGAGAGAGAAGCACGGGCCGGTACAATCCAGTGAGACAATTTACGTGTACACGGCACAATTACAATTGCACCTGGAGCACAGGCGTGTATAAGGCGTGCTTCTCTCTTGTTTGAAAAGTCAAAACCGAGCCCACCCGATCCCAAATAACACCAGTGATTCCCTTCGATCTCCTCTCTCTCTCTTTCTCTCTACCCATCTTACATGGGCACAATCTATCTCTCTTCTTAAATCTCTAAACCGTTTGAAATTACTTAAATCCTAGGATACCATATGGGGGTGTTTGGAAGCTTTGTTTTTAGTTTTTCATTTTCAACTTTTTAATTTTTTGACTTTTTGAATTATGATGAGACTGTATTTTGAATTTGGTAGAAGTGTTTGAGAGAAATGTACAAAATGCATTTTGCGACAGGAGTAGTGTTTGAGAGATATATGCAGAATATATTTTGTAGGTTTTTTGTTAATCAAAATGGGAAAGATGGAAAATAAGAAATCAAAAAGCTCCTTCCAGCCTACTTTTGACTTCTCATCTAAACCCATAATTTGATAATTCATTTTGGAAAAATGAATTAATATTGGCACTCCCGAATTTATTAATGGCACTCCAAAGGGGAGTGTCAATATCAATCCCTATATGGACTTGATATCGGCACTCCCCTTTTTGATATTGGCACTCCCCTATTTGAGTGTCATTAACAATTTGAGGAGTGCTAATATCAATTTCCTTGGAAAAACATGTTATGGATTTCACTTGCCAAACATGCAAAATGTAAAAATGAGAATCTAAAAATGTAAAAAGGAGGTGTCCAAACACTCCCTAATTAATACAGGTTCTACTAACTCGAGAAAGTTAAGGGTAAGGGAAAAATTGCAGTGAAACTAGAGGAGTTCCAATTTTATCGGATGCACCGATGGGGAAAAAACTAGAAGAGTGGAATTGGTGACGGGAATTCTTGTATATTTTTTTATTTTCATAAAAAAATCCAATGATGGCGACCTACACATCTTTTATTACAGTATGTATAGGTCGATTTGGCCTTAACCCTTCGTTAAGTGTCTTTTTCTTTGTCTTTATTTAATTTTGTTAAACTTGTGTATAAGTATTTTTTAAACTAATCATTCGCATATCTATTAATTAAAAACTTGTGACGAGAACCTAAAAGAGTTTATTGAAAACCGAAAAAGATCAACTTCTTCTTTATTTAACTTTTTAACTTCCCTCCTTGGTTGTTTTTTTTATTTTTAATCTATCTCGTCAAGATGAATAATTATTTTCAGAAAATTTGATAATAAAAAAAAAGGGAAATGCTAACGGGTGCAATGTTACTCCCGTTAATGGTACAAAAAGGTACACTTGTGGTGTACTTTAAATTACACTTTTAAGTGTACTTCAAAGTACATGTATATTTTAAAAGTGTACTTTATAGTACAAGTGGAACCCAATAAATACATTTTTTATACCATTAACGAACGCAATGGTGCGCCCGTTAACAAGACCTAAAACAAAATTAGGAAAATACCATGAAACATCAATTATATCCATTTTTGTAAAGAACAGCTCATTTATTGTGGATGTAGATATTCCGTCAGAACTCACAAAAGAAGAAAAAGTAAAAAAAATGGCAGAAAATCCATGATGGATACCTGGCGATAAGTCTGGACCGGAAAAAATGCTAGGGCCATGTTCAAAAAAACCGACATGCCACCCTTGCTCTCCACGTGTCCACTTTACGAAACACCCCCGCGAGTGCTCTTCACGGTCTCACCAGATTCTGGTCTCTGATCCTCAATTTCGATACTACCACCTCTACCCCTCACGCCTCTTCTCTCACCTCTCTCTCTCTCTCTTCGTTGTTTCCACGTCTATCACCGATTCCAACCTGTACAGATTCTCAGATTCTCAACTTCTCCATCTATATCTCTCTCTCTTCATCTCGCTTTCTGTGGTCATCGATGGTTCATGTCACATCTTCACGTAGACCGTCGATAGTGTAGAAATCTTGTAGCTTTTTATCAGTTTTGGATAGTCTAGACATTATTCTTGGTGAATCTGATGGCACAATGTCGTCTGATTTTGTTATTCGCTTCGTTTTGGTGGATTGCTGTTGTTGTCAACGCAAGTGCTGGCGATGCAGATCCGATTTACAAGTAAGCCTCGCTTCTTCTTCTTCTTCTTCTTCTTTTTTTTTTAAATTTCTGAATGATTCGTTATTTTGACTCGCCTCTATGGTAGGATTGAAGTTGTTTTTTTGTTAAATTAATCAACTTGTTGCAATATTTGAGTTCGATTTGACCGTTATTTAACTGTTTTTGGGTTTTAATTGCTTGTTGACTTTGAAAACGTAATTGAACTGCTCATGCTCAAGACTCTTCACCAAACTTGCATAGTTGCATTCATGGAGTACAGTAGTTAGGTTTGCTCGATTTAATGTTTCAAGAAGCCATAGCAGATGAAACTGCTTTGTTTTATTATTAGGGCTAGTATAACCGACCAACTACAAGAGGTATTATTGAAAATAGACACCTCGTGACGGAATCATTCGAGGTGTGGTAGTTTTGGAGCTTTGGGGCCATTTCAGCATATTCTGCCGATAGGAATTGCACGAGAAGTTTCTGTGACGGATTATCAGCAAATGATCAATAACAGCAGAATCTCGTGTCCATTGCTTAATGATACTATTAGAAGCTTGCGCTTAACTTGTGTCCGATTCCCATGGCAGCCACATTATGCAAGTGATGGAGCCTTTTATTCTACTCATAGAGGGGTCTTACGGGGTAAGATGAGAATTTGGTTGTGGTGTTGAAGATTTTCTATAGTTTGATGTTCATTGCACTGACCTTGTAAAAGCAGAACAAAAACCGCCGACGACTTTCTTTAATAAGCACAATTGATTGTACTCTAAACAGACGAGAAATCTTAAAATACACCACAAAATGCGTACTCTTTACCTAGCTAAAGGATCACAAAAGCCAGTGAAAATAGTCAATAGAGTTGCTGCGTGGTGGCCACGTTGCTAAAGAAGAGCATCGATGAAATGTTGATGGCTGTAACTAATAAATGGCGTCTCATTTGGGTACACCCATCTAGAGTTGCTACGTGGTGGCCACATTGCTAAAGAATAGTATCGATGAAAGAAATGTGAACAAGTTTGGGATACGTGCCTCGAAGCACACTCCCCCTTGCCTGGGCCCTTGACTTAATTAGATGTATATTTAGCCGCCAATAGTCCTGATGGTACCTTGAGGGTACCTTTTCCAGCATTGGGCTATGAGCAGGGCCCACGCACTCTGTGACGAATGAGTGGGTTGGAGACTAGAATTTCAGGCTCAACGAAGATGTGCTGGCACCCTACCTTACAGGGTACCTTCGCCTTGGCTACTGTATCATGTCGGGAGATCTGTTATTGCTCTTAATTTTTGCTCAAGTCGTTAGAAAAAATGAAAACAAGAAAAGAACACTGTCCATATGGACACAACCATGATTAAAGCATTGTCTACTGGTCTATATCTTCTATTGCCCTCAATCAATTTCATGTCTGAAATCTCTAGACATATTCATTGACTGGATTGGTCTGTATCGAAGTTGTTCAAATCATGCTTGTTACTCGTAGAAAGGGAGGTTACATGTTTGCGTACAACAGACTCGCATGCATGGAACTCAGTAGGAATGTTATTCTCACACAATGCTTTTAACAAGCATAATAAAAAAGAAAGAAGTCGGAGATGGTTGGCTAAATTCTGCATCTTTGTATGACATCCACCAAATGATATTTATAGCAACTCAGCCAGCCCTAGCGATGCGTAAATGCATAATTAGCTCTGAATGGAATGTCAACTTCACTCTTTCAAGGTAAATGGAATATCTGGAAAGCCTTATAAACAATAAAGACAAGCATGCCAATTAGTGCTAACTGCGAAGACTTTTAACTTGTAAAGGAGGTAAGTATGCCAAGAACTAGATTTCAGAGGCCACAATATTGGCTGGAGGAAAAAATTAATTTGCAGGCCCTTTTTGCCCTTTTGGTGGGTAGGTTGTATGGTGAGTTGACTTGCAGTAGAAGCTGTGAGAATTATCATGTTGTCATCATGCAAGGTGGTTTGTGTCTAGATTAATGAGTGAACCAGTACATTTTTTACTTCTGTGCTGGTTCACGAGTGCATTTCCTTTCTGGGTGGCAGATTTATTACTATTTTGTGGTTTTAACTCCTGGGTCATGCCCTGTGGAATAAAAACATTTCTTTTTTGCCAGAGCATGTGTTGAGCAATGTGAGAAGACTGGCTGTGTGGGGGACAAGTGCTTCCAACATTGTAAATTTTCTTCTGATGGGGTCCCCATTGATGGTCCATGGTTTCTCCAAGAACCACTCTATCAGCGTTGGAAACAATGGGACTGCCACACTGACTGTAGATACCACTGTATGCTTGATAGGGAGGAAGAAAGAGAGAAGCTCGGTTACAAACCCGTCAAGTATCATGGGAAATGGCCGTTTAAGCGTGTATATGGAATCCAGGTTCTAACTTGATTTTTACATAATATCTAAAATTTGGAAGGTTGATTTTGGATTGCTTTCTAGATTTGCCTATCCTGATTCATTTTATGCATGTTTTTCAGGAACCTGTTTCTGTAGCTCTCTCTGCTCTTAATCTGGCTATGCAGTTTCATGGTTGGGTATCATTTTTCATCCTCGTTAACTATAAGTTGCCTTTGAGGCCAAATAGAAAGACATATTATGAATACACAGGCTTGTTGCATCTATATGGCCTTTTAGCAATGAACTCCTGGTTATGGAGTGCTGTTTTCCACAGTCGGTAAGCTTTTTTCTTCTTGTTGTTGATCCCTCATCCCTGGGTTTAGCATATTGTTTGATAGCTAGATTTAGTTTGTTGGACCAAATTTTGGGTCAGTTAAACTTATGTGGACTATGGATGACCTAAATAGAAGTTGTGGTAGGACGTTTTGGGTTTTAGCCTCCTTGAATGCTAGCCTCCCAGTACCTTTGTAATCTGCAGATCTTTTTCTCGTGCACATTTTTTTTTTCGCTTTTAAATACGGAAGTCAAACACTTGCTACCTAGATCGGCTGTGGCATAGGTGTTCGGCCCCTATAAACGCAACCACATCCATTATCTATACCCAGTCCTATCCATACCTGGTTCTATGTAGTGTAGTCAAAATCTTTCATGGTCTCTGAGCCTTTATGATCTAATATGGCATTACATACGCAAGTACTTGCGATCCGCCTGAACAAAATGGATGCTACTGTTGATACTTGATAAACTTGTGAGTTGTGAGTTGTGATGGTCTTATATGGCTTTATGAATCTGCGTTCAGGATACCATACTTTACGTTTTGTAATCTGCATTTGTTCCGCTATTATGTTTGGCCTTATGCACTCCGTCAGTTGTTTGCACCAGAGTTCGTCTGTTTGCCTCTCCACATGCAAATATATGGTTTACAAGTGAATTTTAGTTGATTAATTTGTCCCTAACAATTAATGTTTCGCAACTTTGAATTAGTTCAAAATAAGATGTTAATAACTTGTAAATTTTCTCTGCGTGTAGCCCTTCTATTCCTTTGTTTACAAAAGGGAAGAAAGTCACTAGGGATTTATGCATGCACTTTTTCGATTAACGACACCATGAATATTGCTCTATTTTGTATACCGTATGGTACCAAACAAAACTAAATCGATGAGCTAAATCTGTTTACTGCTCTTTTTTTAGTTATTATTCATTCTTTCGTCCTTGAGAAGGGATTGTCATGCCTGATGGACTTTTTAACATGGGTCGACATAAAAAATTTGCACTGCAACTGCATTCTGGAGGTTGTTGGTTTTGTTTCGCTTAAAATATTAATTATGGGCGAGTCTGGTTGCGTGTTCTCCCATTTTATTGCTAGCCTCCATTGTTCTTCGTGTGATGCACTCTGTAACTGAATTAAATGCAGAGATGTGGAGTTGACGGAGAAGCTAGACTATTCATCTGCTGTGGCATTACTTGGATTTTCCCTCATTGTGGCTATACTGAGAGCTTTTAATGTGAGAGATGAGGCTGCAAGGGTGATGATTGCTGCTCCACTCATTGCGTTTGTGACAACTCATATCTTGTACCTCAACTTCTACCAGCTTGACTATGGTAAGCTTACTGCCTCCACCTCATGTTCTGCTGTATCCTAGTTTGTCTCTTGCTTTGGCATTCCGCACAACAAACAGTCTCTCTCAGTTGACTATTTCGCTCATCTTGTTCCTGTTTATTTCGACTCGTTAACTTCTCATGAAAAATTTCCTACACTGTTAGATCTTTTTCCTCGTTATCTGCAAAGGTCTTATATCGCAGTTTTATGATTTCTCCTCGTGGAATTTGAATTGCACACCATGGGATAATTTGAACAGGCAAATATAGATTAACCTCAGTCTTCTGGTTGTTTATATTTGATGTGATATGTTAGAAATCAGATTGAAGGGTAGACACACACAGGCGGGTATTTGACACTTAACCGCATACAGCCATCATCATTGTCACTTTCTACTTTTGGATAGAGAAGAGCCAAGTTGTAAACACTGTAATAAGCTTAAATATGAAATAAATGAAGTAAATTGGAGAACATGCGTACTCAACGACTATTACGTTTGTTTGTATTGGTCCATCAAATTTACCTTTGTGGATTATTACTTGGTAAACGTTCAGTTTTGGTTTAAGCACGACTTCACAATTTCGCAGGTTTGAACATGAAAGTTTGCATAGGCATGGGTTTAGCCCAGCTTCTCATATGGACCGTGTGGGCTGGGGTTACCCGGCATCCATCACGCTGGAAGTTGTGGGTGATTACGGTTGGGGGAGGTCTGGCAATGCTGTTGGATATATACGACTTTCCACCATACCAGAAATTTGTTGATGCCCATGCACTTTGGCATGCCACTGCCATCCCTCTCACCTTCCTTTGGTGGAGTTTCATCAGAGATGACGCGGAGTTCAGAACCACAACTCTTGTTAAGAAGACAAAATAGCATTTCGTGTCCGGAGTATATGCAACTTATGACATGCTTGCCCTTTTGTTTATTCATCTAATCATGTCTTTTTCCTTTTTTCTTATATTTTTTATCCCTTTTCCACGTGTTTGCGTTTCTCTGAAATGTTTTTCCTGGCTTTGTTAGGTGATCTAAGCAAGCACCTTCTTTTTTCTTTTTTCTCGCGTTTTTGCATTTCTATGAAATGCTTGTGTCAATGCGAGTTTCTTTTCAAATTCAGCTGGACAATGCTGGATATATTGTATGTTTCCTGAATATTGTTAAAGAGCGTCATGTAATTAAATTGGAAATTCAGTTCAATGGTTCAATGGTCTTTACTGGGTTTATGATATTCATCTGAAGGTACTACGCAGTCTACGCGAATATTGGAGCTGTGGGAGTGCAACTCAAATGTATGGACTGCATAATACCCCCATGCAAGAATATTTTTCAGGAATTGGATGACTCATTTTGATAATATGAATGGTTCTTTTAAGGGACGGAGCCAGAATTTTTGCGTAGAGAGACGATAATACAATCAAAAGAATTAAAATAACAAGAGATAAAGATGTGAATTTTTACTAATTAAAAAGAAAGTACAAAATAACACCAGTACATTTGAAACTAAATATGTTACTTATATCAATTTAGATTACAAAAGTATTAAACGTTCATCAAATACTATTTACTGAAATCAAGCATCTTGAATTGTGTTCGACGCTCTTTCTTGATATTGAAAGCATCTATGATCGAGTCCGTATCCAACCCTCGAGCATTATCTTTCTCAATATAAGTGAGCAAGAAACTTGCTAAATACCATCCTCCATCTTGTTGCGGAGTCTTGTCTTCACACATTTCATAGTTTCTGTTGTAATCATTGAAACAGGTAAAGTTAATATATGCTGAATCAACATATCGACAAGATGATATATCATGGACTTTCTTGTCTTCACCAACACTTCACTCAACTTTGAAATTGTTGACAGATTTTGAAATTCAGAATGCCTAGACACATTAAACTTATAATTTTGCAATTGAGATCTCAAGTGGTATTTTTCTTGCTCAGTGAAATCCATTGGATAATACTTCTCTGTAAGCTTGCAAGTATCTTCAATGATCTGTAGCCATCGCGAGGATCTAAAGATGTGCTGATAATGAGCAACTCCATTGTATCTTCTTCCTTAAACCGATTGTTCAACTCTTGCAATTGAGAATCGACTGTACATGTAAAAACTTTGATCCGAAAATGATACTCAATTGTGATAGGTCTTTTGGAACACGCCCTCGACCTGCTGCATGAGGAGCATTCATATCAGGAACATTTATGTTGTGTTTTCCACAAAATTGTGTAACTTTCTCTCAAAGAGAACCCATCCATCTTCTCTAAATTTTTGAATTTGCTCTTTTGTTGTGATTACCAAATGCATCGCATTCAATATGTCTTGGGATTGGCGTTGCAAAATTTCAATGGGCCTTAGTTTTTAAAAATGAAGGGGGCTTGAGTCCCTGACTCTAAGTGAGTTGGGTTATAAAATTTGGGCCTTATTTTGTTTAAAAAGATTGTAATTAAACCTAATTAAGACCAATTTTAGTACAAAGTTGTTTTATAGCTCGAAAAATATTAAAGCTGTTACTATTTTTTAACGAAAAAATGGTGGGGGGACGGGACTATATAGTTCGATGATATTATTTTTTGTGCTTGTGAATTGCACGTAAGGTTGTATCTTAATTGAGCCTTGGATCAAACCAAACAGCGAAAAGAATAAATATTGAATTTCATCGAATTATCTTCCGGTTGAGCACAAAATTATCTTGTAATTCAACCGTGCAAAATTGTAAGGATCATGGATCTACCTAGGCTATAGGTGGTGTAAAACCTTAGCTCCAGTGGCGGCTCTATAGCTATGGGATGATGGTCACATGTTTTTTTTCCCCTTATAATACATGTAAAAAAAGTTTAGGTTAGTTATTCTTTTGAACACCCAGCCCCAATATGAACGAATACTCAGTCCAAAATTAAATGAACACCCTCCAAAAAACAATCCACAAATCAATTCACTTTGAACAATCAAATGGGAGAGCAATGGATGAAGGATTGCACACTTAGTTATATTAATTGGGAGTGATGCATTTGATACTGTTGGTAATGAAGTTATTATGCAACGGTTTCTAATTATGAAAATCATCAGAGGCAATTATAATATTTGACATACTTTGATGTTTTGGATGACATTGTTAATATTAATAGATACTCCCTCCATCCCAAATTACTCGCCCCTTCTTGAAAACCATTTATTTTGCATGTTAACCCAATTTGAAGATCTCATCGAGAAGAAAAAATTGGTGAAATTTTTTTTGCAAAAAAAAACTCATAAATACATTATTTTTTGCTTACAAAATGCAAGGTTCCGTAAAAACGCTAAGTCACTTCGGGGTCGCACACAAATGATCAATATCGCTCAATTTGTTCAAAATAAATATTGAATGATTTTCAAAAAATATTAGCTCAGTCAAATATCGATAAGGACTTGATTAATTCTTTGTTTAGTTCGTTCAAATTAACAAGATAATGAACGAAAAAATTAATCAAACCCATGTCAATATTTGACCGATTTGTCATATGGATCCTTAAATAAAAATAAAATTAACGGCTCCGATTAGTTGTGTCTCAGTGAACCTAAAGACTGTAGCTTTAGTGATTTTGACAAGCTAACTTTCAGGTGGTATGAACACTGGAAATTGTGAGGTGGTGGCCTAGCCAAGTGGTAAGGACAGTGCACGCCCCACGCTCCCCCGGTATCGTTTTTCGGGCCCCTCCCCCTAATTGATAGATTAGATTCTCCTAAAATATGGTAAACAAATAAAATAAAAAGAACATTAAATTTTTTTGGGTGTGGTGTCGCCATAAAATCCTAATGGGATCATTTATTAATTTCCAAAATAATTCAATATAGTGGTATTAAATTTTTCTTTCATGAAACCCCTAGTTGAGTCATGTCGTCACCCCTGTCCCGTAGTTTTAGGTGTTGTTCTCCTTATTTTTTTGGTTTTTTTTTTGTCCTTACTCAAAACCCAAAAAAATCGTGTTATTTAATTTTGTGACTTAACTTTTGTGAATTATTGGTTTGTCTTAAAAATAGTAAAAGTAGAGAAATCAGAAAAGTAGTAAAATTTGTTAACTGTTACCAATATATGTTTGGAAATTCCTGATAAAGCCCAAAAAAAGCTCCTGAAAAATGCAGACACATTATCTAGTGCCCCATAGAGTTAGTCTTTCTCCCTTTCTTTCTTGTCTCTCTTTTTTATATGCAATAAAAGGTACCCCCCCCCACCCCATTTTATTAGTTCATAATTGGAAAACTAATGAACTGACATTACCAACTACCTTGACACAAGCACATGCATACAGTGTTTAATGACCAATACTAGGAAGCACACTAGCACATTCACATTGCAGGCTTTCTTTCTCCTTTTTATTATATAACACTGGTAATTTCTTTCAAGGACAAAGGTAGGCACATTTTTAAATTTTAATCAATATCTAGTGCCTCGCAGAGTTGTAGTCTTTCTCCCTTCTTTTTCTCTCCTTTTTATACGCTAGTAAATTTCATACAAAAGCAAAAAAGTAATAAAAGGTACCCCTATTTTATTAGTACATAATTCATAAATTAATTAATCGATATTACTAACTACGTACCTAGACACGAGCACATGCATACAGTCTTTAATGACGAGTACTACGAAGAACACTAGCACATACATACACATTGCAGGCTTCATTAACTGGTACATTGGCAGACAGATGATGAAATTCGATAAGAACCATTAATAACAAATGTTGTTGAGGATTCATAAGGAAATCCACCTATTTTTTCCTTAGTACAATTATATCATTTTATTACGCCCAATGCCGCTTACAAAGAAATTCACATATAGTACACAGATAAGAAAATATTCATGCGCAACCCAACCAACAAAATAGACAAAATTCATCAAAAGGATACCTGATTTCTTTCATCTACACAAAAGCACATGCTCCAAATTAAGCAGCATCGACACGCAAAGTCCGATCAATAGAGCTAGTCAACGAGTTCGGTCATATTGAATCTCCAAAAATATGCAATATGAATCTTATTCGATAGTTGTTGACGAGTTCTATATAACACAAAGTTTTTCAAAATCATAAAAAAATATTGTAGATTGAACAATTTTGCTACAACCCACAAAATAAACACCTCGAACAAGCTAGCACGAAAAAGCTAGCTACAAATTCTTGTCCACATGTCCACAAATAATGCTTTTCTCTAATCTCTCACTCAATCTCTCTCATAAAAAGACTCAACCACCTTCCCATGCCGGTCCGCTGCAACACCGCCATAGAATCCCTCTACAAATTAAATTCTCAAATGGAGGATGGATGTGACTTATTAAAGGGAGATTTTATAATTTATGTTCACTTTACTACAATTATTTTTACTTTAAACTCATCCTTTTTTTTAGAGATTTAGTCTCTAAAATGAAAATGCGGTCTCCAAAAATAGATACCCAAAATTAAATGGAGACCCAAATCTCTAAAATAAAAAATACTAAAGGATGGAGGTCTGCATATATAAAATACAAAAAATTAAGAAAAAGTAAAAATAAATTACAAAATTTCTCCTCAATACGTGAAATTCATTCTAGATTTGGGAGTTCTGGAGATGGGTTGGGTTACTTTAAGGGTATCTTTGTCGTTGTCTCTTTATATCTCGTGGAATCTGTTTGCCTTTTTCCTCTATTGTTTTTCGTTCTTTTTTTCTTATTCTCCTCTACCAAGTTCAGCCCTCAATGGCCTGGCTCATGGGCCCCTACAAAAAAAGTGCCAGAAAGGGTTCGTAGTTTTTATATATCGTGGGCTGTAGCTTTTTCATAGTACAACTTGTACTGTACAAGTTAAGACTTAAGAAACGAATGATAGTGGGACTCGTGCTCTTTTATCACTCCTCTTCCTTTTCTCCTCTCTTCTCTCTCTTCTTTTTCTCTCTATCTTCAGCCGGAGATTCTCTGCTTAAGAAAAACCTCTGTGCTTCTGTTCCGAGGGGTCTGGCCGTTGGATCGCTTGAAAATAATAAACAAAAAAAAAAAAAACAAAAACACCCAATCTAACAGCCCAAACCATAATTTTAAATAGCGGTATCAGTCGCGGTATCGGTGTATTGAAAACCGACTTATCGAACGGTACATCACGGGAATTGAGTGTAGCGGTCGTGAATTTGATAACTTTTTGGGCATATCGGCCGATACGGTTCAGTACGGTACGTATCCGTATTGGAGCTTCCAAATTCCGAAACGAATCGGCCGATAGGATACATTCAAAACTATGGCCCAAACCCCTCGGCACATAGGCACAAGGAGTTTGGGCACAGAGGATCTCGCATTTCTCTCTTCTGCGCCACTGATCTATTTCTGCCTTATCACACCTACCCACACCCCATATTCGTTCTCACTTAATTTCTTCGCTCTTCCCATAACCAACTGATCAGAAACGAGATCTCTACCAAATGAATAAACCAAGTACTCTGTGTTTCATCATTTCACTTGCTCTTACCACCACCGTCTTCATCTTTTCTCCATATTTGAACAATGCCCAATCACTACTTGATCAGTACCATCCAGTAGCCAATTTATCCACTACATGGATCAACAACCTAGTACCCAATTCCATCTACTCAACCGCAAAACTTGACAGGTTACTCATTACTCCTGTCCTTTCCCTATCCGATACCTCACCCTTCATCTCCTGTTTCTACTGCTTTCCCAATGAAAATTCATGTTTCTTTGGTATCCTCATTTTTGTAACGAGACATGATAATGAAAACTTCTATACTATGTTACTGGATCCCCAGCTAGTTTGGTCTGCTAACTGTGATCATCCGGTGAAAGTTAACGCGACATTGCAATTCAAGGGCAATGGGGATTTGATTTTGGAAGACGCGGATGGAGATATGGTATGGTCTACCAAGACGGGAGGAAAATCCGTCACGGGCTTAAGACTCACTGAAACCGGAAACCTGGTGCTTTATGACACTAACAACACCGCGGTTTGGCAGTCTTTTTATCACCCCACGGACTCCTAACTTATCAAAAGTTGGTGTCAAACTCGGCGCAAGAGCTGATAGCCAGCACATCAGTGTCGGACTTTAGTTGAGGCTTGTTTTCGCTGTCTATTCAGGACAGTGCGTTGGTCGGTAATTACATTGAACCCAATTATCCACCGTTGGTCTATTACAAATCCTATTTATCAGGATTTGGAAATGTCTCGTCGTACGAGAACGGAAGCTTCAACGGTCAAGATATACCTCTTGGGCCGACAGGTCAGTTCATGAGGCTTGAACCCAATGGGCATTTGCAGGTTTACCAAAATGATAGAAACGTAGGATGGAAGACAGTGGCGGATTTGCTCACTTCAGATATCAGTAACTGCGGGTACCCAATGGCTTGTGGCAAATACGGCATATGTACTTCTAACGGGCAGTGTTGTTGTCTTGGGGAAAGCAGCAATGGAACAGGATATTTCAACCAAACAAGTTACAAGCAACCCAACCTTGGATGCTCCCTTGTTACACCCATTTCTTGTAATGATTCTCAGTATCAGAGTCTTTTGGAGCTTAAGAATACTTTTTACTTTGACATGGACTCGTTGGTGTTTCAAGATAAACCAATACTGGAGGAATGCAAAAATGCTTGTTTGAGAAATTGTTCATGCAAAGCTGCAGTATTCGAGGAGGCTGCCGTTATGATCCTGATCTACAATTGCGGAAAAACGACATAACTGGATCTGTATTTCTTAAAGTGCAGAATTCTCCTACTAAACCGTCATTGTTTCGAAAGAATTCAAGACGTGGCACAGTCATCCTGGGATCTAGCCTCGGAGCTTTGTTTGGTGAATGTATTTTGGTTGGATCTTGCATTTTCGTCTTCAAAAGGAAAAGAGACCCGGAGGAACTTGATGATGAGTTCTCTAAACTACCTGGGATGCCTACCCGATTCTCATACGATGATTTGAAAACCGCGACCAATGATTTTAACAGTAAGCTCGGGGAAGGAGGATTCGCGTCAGTCTTTCAAGGGACGTTGAGTGATGGCACCGAAGTAGCAGTGAAGCGTCTCAACGATTCAAGTCAGATCCAGAAGTCATTCTTAGCTGAAGTTCAGACAATAGGCAGCATCCACCATGTCAATTTGGTAAGATTGATCGGATTTTGCGCTGAAAACTCTAATAGGCTTTTGGTTTATGAGTACATGCCCAACGGTTCCTTGGATAGATGGATATTCAAAGGACATCGAGAGCTCACTCTTGGGTGGGAATCCGGAAGGAAGATCATCGCGGATATAGCCAAGGGACTAGCCTATCTCCATGAGGAATGCCGACAAAAAATTATATCATTTGGATGTCAAACCCCAAAACATCCTCTTAGATGAAAATTTTGAGGTAAAAGTTGCTGATTTTGGATTGGCAAAACTAATTGACAAGGACCAAAGCCAAGTTTTAGCGATGTTGGGGGGAACCCCAGGCTACATGGCTCCTGAATGGTTGAGCTCAATTATCACAGAGAAAGTAGATGTCTATAGCTTTGGGGTCGTGGTCTTAGAGATCTTGTGTGCGGACGGAAAATTTTGGATAGGTCTCGGCCAGAGGAAGATATGCATTTATTACGTTTATTCGAAAGGAAAGGAGAAGAGGGACAACTTTTAGATATGGTTGATAAACACAATGCTAATATGCAATTACATGAAGCAGAAGTGATGGAGATGATGAAGCTTTCTGTGTGGTGTCTACAAAGTGATTACCAGAGACGGCCTTCAATGACAGTGGTGGTTCAAGTCCTGGAGGGGCTCGTTAGTGTTCAAAACAATTTGGACTATAACTTCATAAAGGGTCCGGAAAAAATATCTATGGCAGCAACTAGTGAAGACATGGATGCAATTCATGATGGCACTCCATTGTTTGCAATGGATCTATCAGGGCCAAGGTGAAGGCAGGATAGTGCATGGTGCACACATGCTGGGTGACCACCCCCGACCAAGCACAGTCCGATCTATACTTGTTGTGGTGGCTACTAACTTTATACCCATTTCTCTACCCAAAATGGGTTTTACCCATTTCCCTCCCCATTTTGAGGAAATCTAAGCCTTAACCCATTCTTCTACCCATTTTTTCTCCTTACATCACATATTTACAGTGTTGCCATTGGCAGGCTTTTTTTGAGTAAAAATGAGGTTTTGCCATTGGAGATGTCCATACCCAAAATGAGTTTTTACTCAAATTTTGACTCAAATTGGGTAAAAAAAAAAAAGGGTGAGGATTAGAGCATTTCCACCTTACTCATACTTTTACTCAAATTTGAGTAAAAATTTGAGTAAAATCTTCATTTGATATTGTGTACTCCAATGGGCAACCTCAAATTCAAGTGCAAATTTGAGTAAAAGGTTCATTAATGGCAAAATTGTAAATATGAGAGTGTCAAATTTGCCTTCAAAATTTGAGTAAGAGTTTGAGTCTAACTCTATTTGAGTTTAAGTTTGAGTCAAAACTCAATTCGATATATGTATGGGTAAGGAGTGGAGGAGTGTTTTAAGGGTTTTTACTCAAATTTTGAGTTTGAGTCAAAAAAGAGAGTAAGGGGTGGAGTTGCTCTAAGATAGAGGGATGGAGGTTTCGACGGAGGAAATAGAGGGAGAGAAAGGTTGTGCGAAACTACATTGTCGCCCCTCGTTTTGACGGAAAACGTTAACTGAGTCTGGGGTGGGGACTAGATTGGTACAAATTTTAGACGTTAGGGAAGAAATTTTTCCTGTAAGGTACCCGTGTAAAAAAAAAATCACTTTTTGGAGAAGTTTCGATTTGGCCGATAAAAAAGTCCCGGTAATTGCTCCGTGGGTTTTTCAAATCACAACGGTATAATCAGAAGTTATTTTTTAGTAAAACAAAGTCGTCTTTCACCCATTTTCTTCGGAGACAAATGTGCCGTTTTTCAGTTTTGTACTAAAAGTGAGGGGATGAGATTTTGATGTGATTAAAATTTCAAAATTTTGGAAATGCCATTGTTTCCAAATGAGAGGTACTTCCTTATTTTCATAAATAAAGTAAAGTAAAGAAAGTCTTTAGTTAAGTTTGGTTTATGAAAATAAGTATTGTGGTCACATATTATATACACAAGTCACTTTTGGACTTGAGGTGTAATTAGTGAGGGGTGTGTGTGTATTGTGGGGTGTATGAGAGGAGAGAGACAAGTCCCCCTCCCCTCACTTTTGGCCGGCCCTCTTTCTCTCTTTATTCCTCCATTTTTCTCAACTTACTCCTCCAACTTAAATCCACATCAACCCAAGTCAATCCCTCACTTCCAACCTTAACTCCTTCACAAAACCTTCCTAAAATCTCAAGATCTACATGTTGGTGCTTTCATTTCATCCCGGTGTTTGAAGAATCTTGCTTGGTGTTTGGAGCTAGAGCTTGGGTTCCTCATTTGGAGGTGTTTTCTAGTCAAAATCCCAAGAGGTAGGGAAATTTTTATCAATTCTCAATGTAAACTTGATGTATGTGTGTGTAGAATCCATCATATGATCATTCTCTCTTATACTTTGTGGAAATCCCTTGAGAAAAATCATTTCTAGTTTAGTTTATGTTAAAAGGATGATTTTATCTTGCTCCATTATGCTCCTCCACTTGATATACTCCCTCCGTCCCAAAATTTTTGTCCGGTCCGCAAAACGAGGACCTAAAAATAATAAATTTTTTGAAAAGAAAACTTTCAGACTTTTTTCATAAATTAAAAGTACTCGTTGATATCTAGTGAATTGTAAAAAAAAGATTGAATTTTTCTTGAAAATTTTGTATTATTTTCAAGTTCTCATTTTGCGGACTGGACAAAAATTTTGTGATGGAGAGAGTAGTTGATATCTCATCCTATGGAGCTCTAATTTCATGATAACTCTTGAAATTTGTAGCAAACCCACTTGAAAACCCATTTTTGTGTAATTTTGATTGGGGAAAGACCTTGATTCATGTTGATTATTGTTTCCCCACTTAAATTAGTTGTTGAATCTTTCCCCTACAGTCCATTCTATTGATATTTGGCTTTGGAATCATCGAAATCGGAGTTTTAGAGCAAAACCCCCCAAAATCACATTTTGAGCAGTTTTTGGTTGTGCTGTCTGGAATTTCCGCCCGGGCGGGATCGGGCGGTTTTGACAGATTTGAGGCGACTTTTTGTTTTGTGTTCCGGCCTTTCCCAATTCGTGTGTTTGGTTTCCGAACGTGTTTTTCACTCATGTAATATGATTTCTCGATTCGGTGACACTTAGATACTTATTAGCAAATGGGAAATACTTGTCGTCGAGTGTGCTATTGCGTTGATAGGATTAACGAAAGTTTGGCACATACGGTTGGTGGATTGTTTGGTTAATCGTTGAGTTGGGGTCATAAGATGTGTATGTATGAGCGATTCGACACATGTATCACGTTTGACACAAGGTTAACATGAAAACTTAACTAATGGTATTGTGGACTTGCAACATTGGATACGAGGCCTAAATGGTAGCCCGGAAGGATACTCGGTTCGTCCTATGGACGTTTCGCGAGGAATGTACCTTGACCAAGGGAAAGTGGGCACGGGGCCTATATGGTATGCCCGGAAGGATACTCGGTCTGCCCTGAGGGTGTGTCGCGAGGAATTTAAGGAAGTGAATGATGATAAAGAACTTGAACATGATGAATGAATACTTTTGACACATGCGGCGTATCGGGTACGCGTTGGGTACGATGACACGATGGTTGATGAAACCTTGAGACCCTTTGAACTCGATGTGATTCCTTGAGCATGTTCTTCCTTAAATCTTTAGAGTCTTGTAAAGTGCTTACATCTTTGTGCCTATGCTTCACATGCATCTCATTTCCATTTGGAGTAGATAGACGTTTTCCTACTGGGCTAGTGAGCTCACCCTATTAATTTTCAGGCACACAACATGGATTATGAGGATGGATTGCGTGGCATGTGCATGCATCTTTGGAAAGGCTTATAGAGAGTTACTCCATCATCTTTAGACATTTAATTTTTGAAAGATGGTTTTGTAACTTATTTGAAATCTTATCTTTTGACTATGGTTTGTAATAACCTTATGATATATTCACTTTCATTTGGGGTTATGGTGACCGTAGATATGGACAGTATTGCCTTCGACTAAATGCAATGTTTGTAAGACTTTGACTTGACCATGGAGTCTTTGACTCCCACGTGGATTATGAATATATTATTCTTTGAAAATTGAGGGCGTGACATTTCCAATTAATACTTTAAGGACCAAATTGAGACACGGTCAATATTTTATGGACCAAAAAAGTTAATAAGCCGTGTCTTTCTTCTCCTTCCATTCCGGCCTTGTTCTTTGATTGGAGAGTTTTTTTTTTTTTTTTTAATCGAGAAAACTTAAATTAATAGACTAAAAAAGGACGCTACAGGTCCGAAAATACAAGAAAACAACAAAGAAAAAACAAAAGCCACAAAATTGTAGAACGACGATGACAGAAACCACCAATCTACTCGGACGTGGCTGGAGGAAGATGCCGGAAATGTATCAACGTCCGGAGGTATACCGAGGTATTTTATCATCTGATATCGGATTGCAATATATTTAGGCTTCATGCCTTTCCCCTAAAAAAAAAATTATGACATTGAGTAAATCAAGAATAGTACGATTAGTTGTGGATATGTCAGTTATTAGCTTAGTTGTGGATATGTCAATTAGTGGCTGGAGTAAGATGTCGGAAATGTATCAGCATCCGGAGGTATACCGAGGTATTTTATCATCTGATATCGGATTGCAATATATTTAGGCTTCATGCCCTTCCCCTAAAAAAAAAATTATGACATTGAGTAAATCAAGAATAGTATGATTAGTTGTGGATATGTCAGTTATTAGCTTAGTTGTGGATATGTCAATTAGTAGCTTTCATAGTACTCTTTCCGTTCCATTTCAATAGACAACTACGAAATTACATATTATTTTTGGATAAGAAAATAAATTAATTTCGTTCATAATCTTTTTTAAAAAAATTGCACCAAATTAAAGACCTGATTGAGATCTTTAATTTAGTGCGAAGAAACTCGAAAGATCATGTACGAAAGTATTTCATTTTTTTATCCAAAAATTATATATTTTTTCATAGTAAACTATCAAAATGGGACGAAGGGAGTATCAGTTTCTATATTTGCATAATGAAGTCATTGGTAGCTAGGGAATGGATCATTTGGTTTGGTATTGGACTAAGGAATGTACTAAATTTGACTGTGTAGTTCTAAAAAATCTGGATAGTGCTTACACTTATGTCTGCCTCTTTTTATGGTCGTAACATAAAAGGTCACATACTGGAGAATAAAATGCTTAATTTAGCGATTTATGGACACAACATGAAAACATAAATTCCTCAAGATTCATTTAATGTTCTTCGGGATTTGACTTGGAAATCATGAATTCATTTAACAAGTTGATCCGATCAGAATATTCAATTAGCTGTAATCTGCTATGGCAATTCTCTTTTTTCAGTAGATTACAGTGCTACTGTAGTAGGGATAAATATCGTTACACGTCTATCACAATGGCACAAAAATAAAAGCACCCTCTTTTTAGCCGACCCTTGCATAAATCAAGTAAGTACCTTTAGTCTAGTGAAGATTGGGTTGTCTTACAAATTTCTATAAACTAGTTAATTAACAAGTAACGTGACAAATTAAAGATCAATCAAGGGGGTCCAACATGGACTTGTTGGCCCACCAAGAAGCCCAACAACATCTTGTTATTTCTCCAGGTTTTGTCTTTGACCATAATGATATATAAAGGAAGAGGCAGCAAACGCTATGTGTGGAAAAGATATACACATAATGTGTGTTGTGGTTAAAAAGAAGATCGGCGGCAGATGCAATATTGGGCAGCAGCTTTTTAGTTTTCGAAGGGCAGCCGACTTTTTTGTTTTTGAAGGGCAGCCGACTTTTGAGGTTTATTCCTAAGGCGATTTCTATTAGATATATTGGAGGGCTTGTGGACTCAAGGTTGTTGGCAATCGAGATCACTGGGTGCGGTGTATGTGTGACTCGGCAGGTGATACTTAGAACGTTGTAAGGATTTACTTCGTTTGGATAGGTATATCTGTAACTGCACAATGGTTATAGTGATTTGATTCCTTTCCGTGGTTTTTGCCCATTTAGGGTTTTTCCATGTATATCTCTGCGTTGTGAGCTTTGACTGTTTGCATAGTTTTTTTATTGGTAGTATTAATTAGTGATTCGCATTCATACTGTTAGGGTTTTTACAAATTTTTAAGAACCCTCATTTTTCAATTGGGGCTAATATTAATTGAATTGAAACCATACAAGGAAGGCATACATAACCATGCACACACGAAAAAATAAACGGATGGAAGGTTTACAACCCATTGACCGCGTTAATATTTGTTGCAATTTGTACCCATTAATAATAGCGTGCATGGATGGACACGGGTGGGGTCAAGAATATACAACATAAACTTTCTTCCTCCCATTTTGATGGTCCACTACTAAATTAGGTTCAATTTTCGGATAAAAAACTAAAGTATTTTCAAGCATGAATTTCCTAGTTTTTTCGTACCAAATTAAAGATCTTGGTTAGTTCTTTAATTTGGTGAGAAAAAATTTAAAAATTATAAACGGAATACTTTACATTTTATATGAAAATTATATGTCTTTCCTTAGGGGACTATCAAAATGGAACGGAGGGAGTAAATTAGAATATTAAACCAAAAGAGATCTATTCAATATATACGTGCAAAAATTGGTATGTCATGTTACTTGGAGTATAGAGATAGTGAGAGAGAACAAAAAAAGTAAATTATATAATCCGCTTATGTGAGGGAGAGTGTGTGAAAAAATGGTGGAACCACAAAAAAAAGGAGAAGATCGTGGGAGATTCAATGAACTATTTGGGCAATGTTGTAAATATTTCATGTTTCTTGGGGCAAGATTTAGAGAATAGAGTATAAGTCTTGAGGCAAAATTACCAAAATATTCAAAAATATATATGCACTTATCTGTGGAGAATTTATCCAGCGGGGTCAGGTGACCGCCCTTGCGTATACATAGGTCCGCCCGTGATGATGATAGTGTGTAGCAACAGTCCATAAGTTCAAAGTTATCAAGAAAAAAACCAAATTATTGAATTTCTATCGTGTCTTATTAGCATTCTTGGCAATTACTGTACTTGTTTGTTGTGAAGCCCGACTGGCCTGTGATGGCTATTTCATGACTATGTCGGGGCCAAATCGCAAGAATCCAATGGTTGTGCCCAGAGCTCGAGGGCAGCGTCACTGAAACCCAGACAATTTGGAAACTAAGATATAAATACCATGTTATACGTTGCTAATGTAATCGGTACACTCTTTTTTAATATGATATATAGTAAAAATTGATGTGCAACGTGGATGTACTTAGATTTACAACTAATCCAAGTAAATATCTCTGTCTTTTTTTTTTTCTTCCTTTTGATTTACTTGTTTGTTCTTCACGTTTTGCGTATGTTGTGATTTGATTGATATTTCAATATTATTCTCATAACTCATGTTTGATTCCTTTTTTTTTCATTGGTTGGAGAAACATATACATTTTTTTGAAGAGAAAAAAAGAGAGCACTATGTTTCTCTAACCAAAGGAAAACAAAAACCGCAAGAAAATCAAGCACAACACTCATTGAATACAAAATTATTAATTAACAATTATAATAAAACAAGCAAAATACTAAAGGCCATTAATAAGACACAACAACATTCCTTCATTATATGAAATGAAGCTCCACCACCAAAGAAAGACAAAAAGAACAGAAGCAATAGTAAAGGAAACATATTCCAATATGCTTCCTCTTCCTTTTATTGAAGGAGCTAAAACAAACCACTCCTCATAAATAAACACGCAGAACTTGACCGATACTTTTAAACCCTACACCAAAGACGACTTGATACATCGCTAACCTTTTTCTCACCAAAAGAAATTCTGATAGGAAAAATAGGTACGTTACAAACATCGATTTTATGCAAAAAAAATCTCAAATAGAATGAGCTAGATGTATATCTTCTTTTGGCTTCTGCATTTCAAACGAAATCTCCCGCCTTCACGATGTCATTCTAAATGTTTTTTTTTTTTTGCATAAAAGTTTAGTTTGCAAACTATTTTGAAAAGACAAAAGAAAAGACATGAAAAGATGACGAGAGAGGTGGAGGGCTACAGACACAAAATCCAATCACAAAAATTGTATGGATAACAAGAAATTTATGGAAGTTGGTCCTTTTAATCCAACTTTTGAATTCTAGTCATCCATGCAGCTCTTTATGATTGGTTTTTGTGTCTATAGAATTACGCAAACCTAAAGCTTCAACTCCAAGTCCAATTCTTCAACATGACCATTAGCATTCATAACATGGAGACCTGATCCAATCCTTGAACCCATTGGTTGCATTCCTTGTCCAGCCCTGGCCACCATCATGTCCCACTCATACTAGCGGTGATCCGCCATGCGGGGGTGGCAAACCCCCTGCATTGCCATGAGGTGACCCTGACAGTAAGAGCAATATAGACTCTTATGTGGAACAATCGGAGGACGGTCTTGCCTTGGAACCCACACATGATGGGTCCTTTTGCCTTCCCTTGGTTCAAACCGGTGGGCATTCTGGTGCCCACCCAAGGCCCGACCCGAGTCGAAGATACCATCACAAAAAAGGCAATGGTACTCCCATTGGGTTGGTTTGGGCAAATGAGAAGTTGTAGTTCTTAGAGAAGAAGCTTTTTTCTGCATGCTGGGAGTAAGAATGATTATAAAAAAGAGAAGATGAAATAGCTAGTTATCAACTAGGCTATTTATACACATAAGGTAGAGAGACAGAAAATTAATTTTGTGGGTAGTGATGTGACACATTAACTTTGTGGCTTAGAACAAATTTTCAATTAAATGCATGTATTTATGTTAATGTAGTAACTTAATTACTCTATTACCTATAATACCCCTTGCCCCACAAGAAGATATATAACAATGATACGTACACAGAAAAATACACATAAATATTCACGACAAAAATCATCGTGCGATTGTGATTGGCCTTACTATATTAGATTTTAATCTGAACCACCCATTAGCTTTTAAGTGCAATTTTTTCCTTTGCACTTTTCTGAGCACATACCTTTGTACCGAAAAATAAAGAAATAAAAGACTGGGTCCCCGTATCTGGTTTGTCTTAGTCTTTTAATCGTTTTCCAATTTTACGAGTCTTCTGTTTTACCACACTTTAATCTTTTTCCAAACATAAGGGTTGTCTGGTTTTCTGCACTTTTATCGTTTTCCAAATAAACAGTCGTCTGGTTTGTCCTAGTACTTTAATGTTGGTGTATTGAAATAATTGTGAGTATCTGCATATCTGCTTTGCAGATACTGATATAAGTCGATGAAAACAGTTAGCAATATATACATGAATTTATTTGTTATCCAAATTACTTATTATTTGTTTGTATGAATGAAGATTGCAAAAATATAATACAAAAAGAAAATAGCCAATAAACGAAAAATTATAGTCATACTATATTTATGGTTATATGTAAGGCTATTGAAGTCTTTTTACTATAACTGAATTAAGTGGATGAAGTGAAGCACCTACATGTCCATTTGTTTCGTAAGTTGCATGTGGGGTTGGGTAAAAGTTCATTAATTAATTTTGTTTTTGAAAAAAAAGAAGAGATCCTTAATCGAATATTTTGTGTTCACATTGGTGAGAATGTATTTTGAAGGGTGTTGTTCACAGCCGTGCTATCCACAATTGTGCTATGCACGGTATTGCGCACCCCTCGGCAGTCCGATCGTATTTTGGACGGCTCGAATGTGCTTTGATTTTTTACCGGTAAAAGTAAATCAAAATTTTCGAACACATCTGGACTATCCAAAACATAATCGGGTTGCTGAGGTGTGCACCGCACGGTGCACACACACTCCCCCGGGTCCATTATCCCCCTCTCCCTTATCTCGGCCCCACGTCTTTGGCTTGCCAAATTTTTTGTGAAGGGGTATGAGTTATACCTAGAGGTGTCAAACGGGTCGGGCTGACACGTTTAAATGTGGGCATGGCATGGCACAAGCATGATTTTAGATGGCCGCGGCACGGAGTGGGCTAGACACGGCACGGGGCACAACCCAAGGCACGATACAACAAATACTAATTTTAGCATTCTGAAAACCAATTTTATGCATCTAAATAATAGTTACAACAACATTTCCAGTCATATAATGGCACTTTCAGCGACTAAATCACACAGTTTTAGCAACCACGTTCCAGTTTCAATAACTACATAGGTGGTTTTTACCTAAAAATTGCATTTCCCAACGTGGGTTTTTCAATTCCAGCATATAATTTCAGTTTCTATGGGAAAACTACAAAATCAAGCAACTAGATATCAAATAAAAGAGAAGGTTCAGTCCTAACTCTTCCTTTTTAGCTTATAATCACGTATTTCAGTCTGGTACTCTTTTCCATTGTTAGGATTCTTGCACTTAATTGATTTTTATTCAAAAACTCCAAATTTATCTAATTCATGAACAAGTGGGGTATTACATGATCAACAACCACAAGTATAAAACCAAGATTGAAGCTTAAACTCTCTTTCCCGTTTCCCTCTCTCTCTCGCTTTGCTGCTCCCAACCCACCCTGTAAGAGCATCTCCAGTCCTCACCTTTTTTTTCACCCAAATTTGAGCAAGAAATTGTCTAAATCCTCAAATTTGGGTGGAGTGATCTCCAATGGAAAACCCCATTTTCACCCCAAATTTGTTTTTTTTTAAAACTATGAATGGCGTATATGTAAATAAGTAGATGATAGATTCAACTACGGCGAAGCTCTGGAGATCCTCCAGAAGCTCCGGCATCAAATTGAAAGAATTGGTGAAACTACCCAAGTTTATCTCTCTCTCTCTCTCTCTCTCTCTCTCTAGAATTCCATAACCAAACCTTGAGAGCTCTCCCTCTCCCTCTCCACTAGTGTTTTTATATAATGCGAAGTGTGTGAGAGTGAGAGGCCGAATTAGGTGGTTTAAATAGGGGTAGAGGTGGAGTGTTTGGGTTGGGGTGGTGTGTCCAAGTGGCTCAGCCCATGTGGGGAGGTGATAAGGGATGATGAAAGTGGGTGGTGGCAGAATAATGGGGGAATGTGGGTGTGAAATTTGGATTTGGGGTGGAGTGAGGATATAAGATGTAGTTGGCGGTGGTTTGGGTGAGTGGGAGGATAGAGAAGAAGAGGAAATTGGTGTATCTATCTATCTATCTATCAATATAGTATAGCAATGTAGTTGAGGCCTCAAAGGCCTCCAAATCCCCAATCCTAATTTCCTGTGTTTTCTAATTATTAATACATTTATTAATTATGTGGCAGATAACTATTGGTTCCCGCAACAAAATTGAAAAGCAGTTAAATTAAGGAAAAAAATTGTGATTATATACCGCAACCCACGATCTACCTTTTCCTCATGCCTAACACCCATATATCTAATTAAACTGCACCCCACGATCTACCTTCCCTCATGCCTGAAACCCTTATTCCTAATTCTTATACCTAAATCCCACGTCTCACCCCCACGTTTGCCATTTGAAATTTGGAAGTAGTACATATATATCGCAAGTTTCCCCATTGTTCCCCTCTAATTCCAATATTCTTCCCACGTCAATGATTTCATGATCTCTCTTCATCATTAGCATCCATGATTGTCGATAAAATTTATAATCAAGTTTGGGCTCATTTGTCATGAGAATTTGTTCACGAAATTTTGAATATTGATTTCGGCTTAGCATCCATGATTGTCGATAAAAATTTATAATCAAGTTTGGGCTCATTTGTTATGAGAATTTGTTCACGGAATTTTGAGTATCGTTTTCGGCTTCATTGTGGATACAAAAAAATTAAGAAGTTTGGTAGCGTTTGTTACGTAAATCCCTTCAAAGAATTTGAAGTATCAAGTTCGGCTTCGTTTGTTATGAAAATTTATTCGCGGATTTTGAATACCAAGTTGTTTCTATTTGTCACAATAATCTTCTCACAAACAGCATACAACCTGCTTAAAGGTGATTTCCATCTCCAATCTCTCTATGCTTTTGTTCCCTCATTGGCTAAATTTAATTATCTATATTTATGTTGATATTTGTTTGCAGATTTTTTGCTATGAAAAGAGCTTCAATTAATTTTTTTTTTTTTTGTTTTTAACTAAAACACCTTCGGATTTGATTAGAATCAATTCTTTGCTATCAAAAGTATATCACGATGACAATGATGCCATGGTGGTGATGATCAATCCATTAAGAGATTTCGATCACAATTTTTGAGTATCGATCAGTTTTGGCTCCGTTTATTACGATAATTTATTTGAGGATTTTTTAATACCAAATTCGTTTCTGTTTGTCACGAGAATCTGTTCACATATTGCATACAACCTGCTTAGAGGTTAGTTCCATTCCCTAATTATCTACTCATCATTGTTTTCGTTTTCACTTTTCCTAAGATTATATACTCATCGTGATATTTGTTTGCAGATGTTTTGCTATGAAAAGAGCTTCAAAATTGATTTTTTTCCCCTTAACTAAAACAGCTTCAGATTTGATTAGAATCAATTATTTTCTGTCAAAAGTATATCACGATGACACTGATGCCATGATGGTGATGATCAGTTCATTACGAGATTTCGTTCACACTTTTGAGTATCGATTCTGGCTCAGTTTATTACGAGAATTTATTTGAGGATTTTTTAATACCAAGTTCATTTCTCTTTGTCCTAAGAATCTGTTCACAAATTGCATACAACCTGCTCAGAGGTTAGTTCCATTCCCTAATTATCTACTCTTTCATTGTTTTCGTTTTCACTTTTCCTAAGATCTACTTTTCATTGTATGGTGAAAATGATAGGAAGCTTGAACGTAATCATATTCCAATCGGTTATGATTGTTTGTAACTCACTGGCTATTTCCAAAAAATTCTTCAGTACCATTTTCCCATACACATCTATCTAATAATGAAGGGTCCGTGTCATTTCATTTATGAATTTTAACTATTCATGCATACCAATTAATTTTTTTATCAATTCAATACCACACTTACAAAACGATTATTATTATTTTTTTCATCTTGCTTTATAGTATCTGTGTCATTATTTATAGTATCTTGCTACATATCTTATGCGTGTATGTTTTGAGTCCACATGCTATCTAATATGCCATGTACATACATTGTGTTTTCATGTAATCTCGTCTGTGCATAGCACGGGTTCAACGCTAGTATAGGTTATATGCATGTATATGGGACATGTGTGTGTATAAATGCACGCATAAGACTATAATGTGCACTTCAATCCCAATAATGTAATATAATAAAGTTAGGGTCAACTATGTAGAGAATTTAGGTAATGCGGGTCCTAAATGCAAGATTAGAAAATCAAGGGTCTAAAGCGTGATAAGGATATAGGTAACGAAATTAACCAAGTACTCCGTATAAAATTTAAAATTTAAATCATCACCAAATAAAATAATTTTATTTTAAAATATTTCGCGAATAACTGAGCCATTACAATTCATGGGTGCAGCATCTTTTCCCCCATTTTATTATTTATTTAAAAAATGACAATATTTATTATCCAAAAATAAAGGAAGCTGATTTTGGGGCTCCATTTTTTGATGCAAACACTCCAAAATTTAATGAAGTTACAAAACTACCCTTTTTAAATATAAAATTATTTGAGGCACTCCTAACATGAAAAGTTAACCAAAACATCTCTCTGTTAACTGCACACCAGCACATCCTGATCGTCCATCTTAGGAATCAATGGTCCGGATTTTAAAATGAATTCTTACTGGTCAAAGTTAATTTTGACCGGTAAGAATTCATTTCAAATTTGGAATATCGAAAAATGCTTTTGAATGGTCGGGATGTGTTGGTGTGCATGTGGTACTGTACAGTGGTGTACGCGTAGCATTTTAAAATACAAATGGGTCGGTTATATGTAATGAAACCCAATTCATTGACACGAAAGACATGATTTTCATGCCACATGTAAGGAAATCGCAAATTGTACATACAGCAAAGAAATATAAAATCAAAAGATGGTCATCCATCTTCTAATCTAAATTGCTTTAGCAGATTGTGGCGGTCAATTTTTCAAACCCCATACACCACCACAATATAGGGATAAGAAAATATAATATATTCACTACATATAGATACAAAGGAAGGGAGATGAAGGAAGGAAAATACTAGGGGCCAGGAAACTACAAATGATGCACGTCGGTTTGCACTGGGACCCGTTGCAACTTGGTTGTGCTAGGGTTTGGGTGGACTGTCTTTTTTTTCCTTCTTCCGTTAACAGACTGACAGAGGAGAAAAGTAAAAAAAAAAATTGGAGTGCTTGAAATAAAATTGAAACTTGCAAAATGGTAGTTTTGGAAAAAACATTGTACCTTGGAGCCCCTCCATCAATTTTTGGAGTGCTATTATCAATTTCCAAAATAAAAATGACCAAGATAAAATGACATCCATGGGTAGGGAAGCTGAAAACATGAAAAAGAATGTGGAAAAGATCCACACATGTATCAGATCCTCTTGTGCATGACCCAATCAAAGAGTTTGAGTAGCCGCCAAGGAATTTTGGGGGGAGTGTGTGTGGTGCACCAATGCACAACATGCTTGTTGTGAATTCCAATAGTATTTGGTCGGTTTTGGATCCTGTTATATTATTTGAATCGTTCATTTTTAATCTCGTCAAACAAAAATTAATATGAATGATATTGATTAGAAAACCAGTAGCTATGTTTTTAAAATGCATTTTTTATGAAAAGAATTAGCTAGAACTGATTTTTGTAAAAAAATTACTCTATAAGGTAATGAAACTTATCATGCTATTACATACTTATGTCTGATTGACCTGAATTTTGAAATAGAGTAGGGCTAATAAGGCAAAAAAGTGAACGGTTCAGATAATATAAAAGGACCCGGGATGAGCAGGATAATGGGTGCACAGCATGTTGGTTCACAGAACACGCTTGCACCCAGTAATTTGGAATACAAAAAGGGTTTTGTTTTGAAGGGTTCCGATAAAAAAAAAGGAAAGAAAGGATTTAGGGTTTTCGCAGGAGGAGCCGTTGTTCCAACGTAGATACGGCGGAGAGGTGACTTTTGATCTCAGTTCCTGATTCTCGATTCCGACGCGACGAGGATGGTGAGTAGTACTTTTGAGTAGGGCGTTCATTACATACGCAATTGAGGATTGAAATTTTTTTAGCACAGATTTGTGAGCTTGATTTTACACAAACTGACGTCTGAAAGGGTTGATTGTAGGTGGAAACAGAGGCACAACAATTACCGGTAGAAGACCCCGAGAAGAAGAAGAAAAAAGAAGAAAAGGTATGGGCCTTGATTATTCGTAATGTCCCTGTCCAGTTATACTTTACTCAGCTCACATTTTTTTTGGTCTTCGCTGCATATGGAGTTTGAACTTGCGAAATAACATATACGGCATATAACTTCATAATCAGGGGAAGTTTTACATGAATGTGTTTCTTTGAACTTCGAGTTTTCTTTTCTAATTCAACTTGGGAAAGGAAAAAAATCAATTCCTCGGTTTGGAGATATTTGGAAGCTTTGGATACGGTGTTTTGGTGTATTATGTAAGGAAACAGAGGTAAATTGAGCTTATAGGAAGACGAAGACGTGTAATTTGTTTGGCTTACATTTGGACCATAATCCATTTACATGACCTGTCTATAAGATAAGTGATCAAAAGCAAAGCATGAACCTAGGTTATATTTGATCTTCGTTACCTGTCTATTCCAGAATGACAATAGGTTGTTGAAGCATCTGACTATGGAGCTGACTTTGCCACATGAATTGTTTCTTGTTATATTTAGCTTCTTCTGGCTATAAAAGAGAATGCTTCAATTTGTATAATTGTGGTCAATTAAAAAGAAACTATTCTGATTATGGGGTTTTTTTTGCAAGTGTAATAGGGTTGATGGCCGAAACCATATTTCTTTCATGGTGCTGAAGATAAATGTTTTCCCTTGATATGCTAACAGCTTAGTTGTTTCACTCTATTTGCTGAATCGTGGATCTATCTACATTCGCTTATATTTCCTGTTGAGAGTTCGCTTATTATGAATCGTGGATCTATCATGTTTGCAACTAATTGGTCTTGTTGATGGGGTCATTTGGATGTGTAACTCAAGTCCATCTCTTGCTTTGTATCTGATCTAATATAATATATGTTTTGTATCTCTGGTTTATTGTTGTAGGCGAGGGAGAAAGAATTGAAAAAACTTAAGGCTTTACAAAAAGAAGCTGCGAGACTTCAGGTAAAAATAATTTCAATGTTGTTTCTGCACTTTTAGATATTGATTTTGTTCGATCATGAATAATGTCCACATATGCTACCCAGACTGTGTTCAGCCTGTGAAAAAATTAAATTTGTTTCTAGGAAATCTCTTCTATGGCATTAAGAATGATTGATTCACTTGACTTGTTTTCGTTAATGGATTTATTCAAGGCACAACAAGAGTCTAATACTTCAAAAGTGGCTAAGCGAAAGAACGTGAAGAAGGAAGGAGGGGAAGAAAATCCTGAGGATTATGTTGACCCGGAAACTCCTTTTGGTGAGAAGAAACGTCTTTCTCGCCAAATGGCTAAGCAATTCAATCCAAGTTCTGTGGAGAATTCGTGAGTTCGAAGTTTTTTGTCGCCGTTTCATCCTTGACATAATCTGTTTTAATTTCCTTCACCTTATTCATGCTCACATCAGTACTCGTTCAGATGGTATGCATGGTGGGAAAAATCGGGCTACTTTGTGGCAGATTCTAGCTCCTCCAAACCGCCATTTGTGATTGTGAGTCTCTCTCTCTCTCTCTCATGGTTGTTGCTAAAATTCAAAAGCGTTTTCTTGTTACACTTGGGGGATAGGAGATTTTGGGTAGAGATGGTTACGGTACTTCGGAAGGACAGGACTGTGGAATCTGGGTTTTAAGCTGTACTTACATTCTAATAAAAACACTCTGTACTTACATACCTATTACTTAAGTAGCATATGCTAGATGTCCAGCTCGTGAAATGCAAGTGCTACAACTAAAATTATTTAGGGAACACTAGGATTGTGGGCTTGATTTCTGCTGATAAGACTCTCTCTCTCATTGGGCAAGATAAACAAGAAAAGTTCACAATAACTTTTGGGATAGTTTTTATACTGCATGCTTTGGCAATTTCCTCGTGGTTTATGTTTGAGGTGAAATATGTATTTCTGTAGTTGGTGCATTGTGTTGAACATTTTGCATACTTCTTCCATATGCTTTATGCCACCTTAAAAATTCTGTCGTAGGATATAGTAAAGGACGGCCGAGTTTTCCGTTTTTAGCACCAATTGCTAAAAGCCAATTTTTCATAAAAGTGCTAAAAGTTAAGTTGCTAAAAGCCAGTTTGTTTCCCATTAGCTAAAAAAGCTAAGTTGATAAAAGCCAATTTCCTCTTGCATACTCCGTTTGCTAAAATCACCTTGGTACTTTTAGCAAATGGGAGTTGGGGGTGCTCAAAGCTTTTAGCATACGGGAAACTCACCAGTATGCTACATATGCATGTGCCAATACATCGAAGGAATATGGAATGATAGTGACTTGATGTGACAACTCTTCCTGCCTCCTTCCTACAGTAAGAGTTGTGTTACCTGGTTTAGGTTTTTTCTTATAGCGATGTGTAACGGAATAAGTTTCACACACTATTCTGAATCATAAGTTTCTTTGGCTGTTTCGGTTGTTATTCAACTCATCATGCAACTGATTGGTCGTTTTACTTTCAACGGTATGCACAGCTATTTATGTTATTATTATGCTTCCCCTTTGTTTCTTGTCCCCTTCAGCCTGCGATTGTTGGTGAGATTTTCCAATTGTATAGCATCTCTTAATTGTACTGCATGGGCCAAGTGATGAATATACCCCCCATATCTGTGGAGTTGAATGATTTTGTGGAAAGGAATAACAGCGCATAAATTACTCCGTACATGACTAATATCTAGAATACCTTTAAAGTAATGGTGAATTTAATGGACTCCGAGACAATTTTGTTCAGGAAAGTGATGCATCTTCTGTCACAAGTTTCTTTATATGGAAAGAATCATATTGTTAAAGCATCCAACTCAAAACCAATTGGCAATGAGTGGAGAGGCCGCCCAGGCTCATATACTAATTTTCGAGGTGATAATTAACCGATGTGGGACAAATTCCAACACTCCCCCGCACGTGCGACCCCTGACTCGCACGTGGAGAGGTCAACAATGGATCCGGAACATACGGATCACAACGGAACAAAGTGCAACTATGACACAAACAAAGGGGAAAAGCCTCTGAATACCTAGCTCTGATACCATGTTAAAGCATCCAACTCAAAACCAATTGGCAATGAGTGGAGAGGCCGCCCAGGCTCATATACTAATTTTCGAGGTGATAATTAACCGATGTGGGACAAATTCCAACATATATATTTTCTTCTTATTTGTGCTGCAACTGGCATACCTATTTCCCTTTGGAATTGGAAGATTTTGGTTTTCCCCAAGACCCCTGGAGCGTAGTTGTAAAGAACCATACGGTTCTATACGATTTAGTGGGTTATTGTTACGATTAGGTTGCATGAATCGGAAAAAGCAGTGAATCGTAAGTGAATCTGGAAATCGGTGAATCGTTCGATTCATCTTCAATTTGCTGAATTCAATTTTTAAACTCTTTTTTTTTGCCTTTTTTGTTGTTGGGGAAGGGTTCAAACTATTTTTTAAAGGTCTTTAGTATTGTCATATGCCATCTCTTGTCTACTTATTTACAATCAAAAATAGTTTTCTCTATTGTTAAGTATCATATGTAATAAGAAATGTAAGATTTATTTTGAGAGTAAATCGGGAAAGACAAATACAAAATGGCGTTCAACCACCCTAAAGACCTTCAAAGGGTTTGTTTTGTACTCTTAACTCTCTTTCACAAAGAGGACCATAAGTAGGATTCACGAATTCTCATCTTTTGCATGGTGCAATAGAAGCAGCTTACACATGATTATCAATTTGTCATTGCAAAGATAGCAATGCTAGACTATAACTTACAAACTATTATACTAAAAGTACACGTCGTTACCACATCAATGCATGATGCAATTCATGGATGCACTCATCCACTAAAAGAATGCCACTTGCACATTTAGTACATTAGTTAGTGCTCTAGACTTCCCTTTAAAAGAAGCTTTCTATTGATTCAGGTCTAAAATTTTCATTTATACTATGGCATTTTTGGCACCCAAATCCATAAATTTACTTTCCCACGTACTTTTGAAATATCGAGCGATTCAGAAAGGACCATTTCGATTCTCGATTGGACAACCTTGCAGCTAGGATTGCTTTGTGCAATAGTAAATTTTTTTCTTAGTATTATTATCTTTTGTAATTCATTCAGATTTTTGTGCAGAGGGTGAAGGTGGTGTCTCTTTTTGTAGTAAAGTATGTAATTGTTGTACACCACCTCCCAGCTGTTAATATATCATGCTGTTTTGTTGGATGTGAAGTTTTGTATTTATTTTTTTGAGATTTTCCATCAGTATATTGGAATTCCTAAGATAGGTAATAAGAAACCACGAATTTTTATTCTATCTATATGATCTGCAGGTTCTGCCACCTCCAAATGTGACTGGAGCCCTACACATAGGCCATGCACTTACTTGTGCCATCCAGGTCTCAACATTACTGTGTCTTACCTCTTCTTCTTCCCTTCCTTTTGTCTTTTAGATTTGTTTTAGTTGGTCTTTGGGTATTTTAATGTGCTTTTGATTTTCATTTGCTTGCAGGATACAATTATTCGCTGGCGTAGAATGTCTGGATACAATACCTTGTGGGTGCCTGGGATGGACCATGCTGGAATAGCAACCCAGGTTTGTGATTACCTGCATCTCTGACGTTTTGAGAGCAGCATATTACCTTGAGGAGGAGGGGAGGCTTTGTAGCATGTTTCGTATGTATATCCTAATTTATTTCAAAGATTAACCATCGGAATCATGATAAATGATAAGATGTGGACTTTCGTTTAGTACTTGGGGTAGAGGGTTCCATGTGTTCACTGAGCAAGTTAAAGGCATGCCTAGCAGTGACATTAGCTTGGCATGAATGGACATCAACATTATGTAGCAACGTTTCCCCGACTCTGTGCTATTCAGACTACTGAGGGTTATCATCAAGATTTGTTATCTTATATTGCTATCTTACAGGTGGTTGTGGAGAAGAAAATTATGCGAGAAAGGAAACTAACCAGACATGATGTTGGCCGTGAAAAATTCGTATCAGAAGTAAGTTTGAGTTGTTATTAGCTTGTTTCGGCAGTATAATTTTAACGTCCTTATTTCAATAGAATTTGTGCCCTTGTTAATTTTGTGGTGGTCTGCCAATTTGTGGTGAAAGGTATGGAGTTGGAAGAATGAGTATGGTGGTACCATATTGAAACAGCTAAGAAGCCTGGGTGCCTCTCTTGATTGGTCCCGCGAGGTAAGAATGTTAGATTTCTAAAACATGTTTGGATTTATTCCGGATGCAGCCAATCTTATGGCATTTACACCCTTTAATGCTGTTTTACTGGGTCCTCTTGGTTTCTCCCGACAGTGTTTTACGATGGATGAGAAAAGATCCAAGGCTGTTATAGAGGCTTTTGTTAGGCTTTACAAAGGTGGTCTTATTTATAGGTACGTTTGAAACCAATCGTCTGTGGACTGTTATCCTTGGATTTGTAATTTTGGTTATTCCTTGAAGTTGATCTTGTGTATTGTAGTAAAAAAGAAAAGAAAGAAAGTAGGAAAAAGATCAAGAAAAAGGAAAAAAAGGTAGAGAAAGGAAAGAATGTCTGACATATTCACAAATCTTGGCCGTTAACTTTTATACATATCCGAGGATAGATTGACATAATGATATTTCCAACTGCTCTTTATTTATTTTCTGGAGTAATGAATCAAATCTTGTTTATGGTCTGCTATGTTGTTTAATTCGTGGGGTCTTTGTGAGGGCATAATGGTCTATGACTATTATATTTGCAGAAGGCAATTCTTGTGTTGTTTAGATTCTAGTGAATTTCAATTGCAATGAAGCAAGTTTGAAGTTTAGGTGGAGAAATTGGAATAAGTTTTTGATCCAATCATCTGAAGTGAATCTAAGTACCATGATTGGTTCCTGATTTGAATTATTGACATGATTATACTATGCAGTTTGGGCATTATGCCAACTCTCATTCATTTCTACTCTTCTCAAAAGTTTATACCCCCCTTTCAAATTCCCTATTCAACCTGTTCTTATTTCTGTATGAACATTATTCCAGTATTGTCTATGCAATTTCCGTAGCTTCATGAGGATCTATTTGGAGATTGTAACCCTCTCAACTTCTATTTCAGGGATATGCGGCTAGTGAATTGGGACTGCATCTTACGAACAGCCATATCTGATATTGAGGTAAGCCTTAGCCTGTTGACCTTTTGATGGTTTTTCATGGAGCTGTATATTGTATGTTCTGAAATTGCTTGGGATTTGTAGGTAGATTATTTGGATATCAAAGAGAGGACCCTGTTAAAGGTTCCTGGGTATGAAGAGCCAGTGGAGTTTGGGGTTTTGACATCATTTGCTTATCCTTTGGAAGGAGGACTGGGTGAGATTGTTGTGGCCACTACTAGAGTGGAAACAATGCTTGGTGATACCGCGATAGCGATACATCCTGACGACCCAAAATACAAGCATCTTCATGGAAAATTCGCCATTCATCCATTCAATGGAAGAAAGCTTCCTATAGTTTGTGATGCAGAACTTGTTAATCCAGCATTTGGGACTGGTGCTGTCAAGGTACAGATTCTCCTTTAAGAATAAAATTTCTAGCATTGAACTTTTCTTTTAATTGTCATTCTTGGATTTTAGTCTCTGAATTTTCCTTCCATATTTCTTGCAGGTAACACCAGCCCATGATCCGAATGATTTTGATGTTGGGAAGCGTCATAATCTTGACTTTATCAATATCTTTACTGATGATGGTCAAATAAATAGCAATGGTGGTCCAGAGTTTGTCGGGATGCCACGTTTCAAAGCCCGTGAGGCTGTGACTGCAGTTTTACAGAAAAAGGTAATTTTTCTTCATAGATTGGATTGGTCTGCTGCTGGTAGTTATGACATAAAAAAACTACTTTCTTTCCTATCAACTAATTTGTTGCCTGCGAAAACCCCAAGAAAGACAATAAGGTAGAAAGGTTCAACTTGTAGCAATGTTTGTTATGAGAGTTTGTTGGCTTCACTAAGGGAGGTTTCAGGTAATATTTTGCTGAAACTCACATGCTTTGCCATTGCTAGTCACAGTGAAGAATGAAGGACTCTGTAGTTATACATACATGCATGTCTGGTTATCAAAGTTAGGAGTACAATGTCTTGCCTGTTTTCTCCCCACCACGGCAGTTTGTCTTTCATAATGGACTGAAATGTGCAGATATGGAGGTGGGAAGTGAGTTAGGGAGAGGGAGAGCGCAACTGGGTTGAGTTTGTGGAAAGCTTGGGTTAGTGGGACTAAATCTACTAAGACGGTAAGGCCAAGGCAGTGGCACTACAGTTGGTAGACAATATTCGCAAAGACGGGTTGCCTTCTAAACGGGATGGTGGGAGTTGGGGGTGTGGTGGATCGGGTGATGAAGAAGATTGAAGGCCTTGTTAAGTATCTCAGGATTTTGTGCTAATTCTTTGGGAGTGATGCTATGAAACTAAATCCACAGTTGTTATTGAAGAAAGTAGAGGCAACGGATGGACAAAGTTTCTATTTGGTATATGTGGGTTATCAGAACAAGAAGTGGAAGGGACTTGAGAATTTTGGCCTACTCTATCAATTATGAAGCTTAAATTGTTGGAGAGGGGGGGTAGGTAGAGGAGGGTATGCTTATGGAAACCTTTCTCCTAAGTCCTAATAATCTGTTGACGGGAATTTTCTTTAATTACCTTTATTGTTGACATAGTGGTTTTTGCTTGTCATTGTCATGTCCATTGGTGGTGCTCCTCAGCACCTTTTTAATCTAATTGTAGTTTACTTAAAAAACGCTGAGACAAAATACAAATATTTCTGCAAGTTTATTGACTTATCTTCTTCCTTATTTAGGGACTCTACAGAGGTGCCAAAAATAACGAGATGCGCCTTGGCGTTTGTTCAAGAACCAATGACGTGGTGGAGCCCCTGATAAAGCCTCAGTGGTACGTAAGCTGCAACAGTATGGCCAAACAAGCCCTTGATGCCGTCTTTGATGAGGAAAATAGGAAAATGGAGATCATTCCCAGGCAATATGCTGCTGAATGGAAAAGGTACTCTCAAATGTGATTTTACATTTAGCATATGATTTTGGGTTACAGAGTTTCATGCATGCAGAACCGCGAATTACAAATATCATGGAGCATTCTCCTCCTCTGAGTAGGAAGCTTTGCTTTGTTATCCATAGGTTCAGTTGTTCACCACAATTCAGTAGCTGCCTTAGGGAGGTCTTTAATACGTAGAGTGATTTTTAGTTAGGTCTTTGAATATGTAGAGTGATTGTAGTTGTGGCCTTATCCAACTATATCACCGAAAAATCCAACTTCAAGACTGTGTAATCCTTATAACCCTGACCTGGAACTTTAATGTAGGTTCTACTTACATTGCTATTGTGGACTGATTTATACCTTTTAAACAATCACAGATGGCTTGAAAATATTCGGGATTGGTGTGTCTCACGGCAGCTATGGTGGGGACACCGTGTTCCTGCATGGTATGTGACACTAAAGGGTGATGAATTGAAAGAACTCGGTGCATATAATGACCACTGGGTGGTTGCTAGAACTGAGGAAGAGGCTCAAACAGAGGCCAGTCGAATATTTTCTTGCAAGGAATTTCAGCTTGCTCAAGATCCTGATGTTCTGGACACCTGGTTTTCTTCTGGTCTTTTTCCATTGACCGTGTTGGGCTGGCCAGATTATACAGACGATTTGAAGGCATTTTATCCCACTTCTGTGCTTGAAACTGGGCATGACATTCTCTTTTTCTGGGTTGCTCGTATGGTGATGTTAGGGCTTAATCTGGGAGGTGATGTACCTTTCGGGAAGGTGAGTGAATTTTGTTATGTCATGTAGCGGCTGTAGACCCAGTTTAGATATGTCATCAGACATTTAGTGGGGGAATGGTTTCACTCCATTCTTTGTTGGTTTTAAAATCTTTAGATACTCTTCATCAATTTCTATTTTCCCTAAATGTAGAAATGGATTCACAGATGCACTTTGAACTGTCTACAGGTTTATTTGCACCCCATGATTCGAGATGCACACGGACGTAAGATGTCCAAGTCTTTAGGAAATGTTGTTGATCCTCTCGAAGTCATAAATGGAATAACCCTTGAAGGTCTTCAAAAGAGACTGGAAGAGGGAAACTTGGATCCAACAGAATTGGAAGTTGCAAAAGAAGGACAGAGAAAGGATTTCCCTAATGGTATTCCTGAATGCGGTGCTGATGCTCTGCGTTTTGCCCTCGTCTCTTACACAGCACAGGTGCATGCTTTGTCAATGCCTGTTTTTCCTATCAAGATTTTACTCCGTTTTTTTGGGTGAGTCTAGTGACTTTTGTATCCTTTTGTCCTTCTAGTCTGATAAAATAAATCTGGATATCCAAAGGGTGGTTGGCTATCGACAATGGTGTAATAAGCTGTGGAATGCTGTGCGATTTGCCATGAGTAAACTTGGAGATGATTACACCCCTCCAGCAAATATAGTTCCAGATATTATGCCATTTAGCTGCCGCTGGATTCTCTCTGTATTGAACGAGGCCGTATCCAAAACGGTGTCATCCTTAGATTCCTATGAGTTTTCTAATGCTGCAAGTGCAGTGTATTCATGGTGGCAGTTCCAGTTGTGTGATGTCTTTATTGAAGCAGTCAAGCCTTACTTTGCTAGTGACGATCCAAAATTTGCATCTGCGAGGAGTTCTGCACAAGACACCTTGTGGGTGTGTCTAGATAATGGGCTACGATTGCTTCATCCATTTATGCCTTATGTTACTGAGGAATTGTGGCAGCGCCTTCCTTCATCAGGGGATTGTACGAGGAAAGATTCAATTATGCTATGCGAGTACCCATCAGTAGTAGAGGTGAGATTTTATTCATATTTGTAAAACCTAAGAATCAATGGATTACTGACTCATAACAGGGTATTATTAGTGCTGAGACACAAATTATCTTTCTGTAGGTACCAGTGACCTTAGAAATGCCAGAAGTTTGTTTACAATTTTTGTTTTGATTGGACAGAAGGTTGAATCTTCTGCTTGATCATCTTGTAGTATGACATATTAAGTCATCAGTTATAAATATTTGTGGAGAATTTTGTTCAAAGTAAGACGGGTACAAGTTCTTATTCTGGATTTTCATTTCGCCAACTCTTTGGGGAGCTGGAAAGCTAACTATTCGATCATGTTACATGAAATAGAAAAACAAGACTTCAGTATTTTCCAGTGTAGTCCATCTTTTAGGTGGTTCACAGTAGGGGTTGTGGGGTATCATGGCATAGTGGTCATATTAAGCTATGTTGGATTAGCCCATCTCATCATTCTTACCTGACCTGGAAGTTTTTTCTTTGAACCGGAACTTTTTGTTGGTTACCCTGTTGAGATACCACCACTCTGCTCCGCCATGTGGCATCGCCACGTTGTAGCCTCATCAATTATGAGGTGAAGCGTGGACAGATCACAGGCCAAGCCGGCCGAGGTATTGCACTTGTTGACCTACCCTTGGGCCTAGTTGGAGGTTAAGAGTACCTGTTGTGTTCAGGGTCTAAAGAGTGTGGGTACATTGCACGAAGTCCTAAGACTGAAGGAGACAAGGTGACCTCTGGAGCGAAGGTCATCATGGTCAAAGGGCAACCTTGAGGCCGGCCTTAAAAGCGACCCACTCCTGAGGTCGGTGGCTTACACTTGGGGCTGGAGACAGGGCCCTAGTTGATTGTGACTGAAGAAGGAATGTGGAATAGAGGCTTGAACTGGAGGAATCGTCTGAGGGCCTAAACTTCCGTTTAGGAGTAAACACCTCAGACCAGTCTTAGAGAGAGGCAGAATTACTAACCGCAGGTCAAGCTGTCAATCTTTATCGAGATCCGTATCATACCTCCCCACTAAAGCCTACTGAAGCCTCCATGTATGACTATCCTTTCCTGCCACCTGACCCTCATGCTCAAAGATGTATATATGTACCGTACTGCTTTGGAAGAAAACCCGTACATAAATGTTTGAGTTTCGTCTCCGATTAATTATCGGACAAATTTTGGCCATATCTTGTCCATTTTCTTGTACCATACTGGGCAGGAGGGAAAGTGTGAAACGACAACTCATTTTGCTAAGGGGACAGAGATTGACTGGCTTTCTGTCATAGAGTACATAAATTGAAAAATTGGTCGTCGATGTACTAGTACTAAATGTACTACTAATATGTTGTACAACTTAATTAAGTATTTTATATTTATATACGTAATTGTATGCCTTTAGATGTTCAATAAATTAGACATAACTCTAATGGATATTCTGTAAAGATATATTAAATTGTATATAATATTGTACATATATCTTTATTAATAGCGATTAATCCGCAACGTTATCCAAAATTGTTCCGGTACCGGTATGTCCTGTACCAATAACAAAAACGGTACTGTACCATGGCTGGTTTGTTATTGAGAACCTTGCTCACGCGGCCCCCGAGGTCACATGTTTTGAAATCCCATGTATCACTGACCTCTATCGGTAGACCTCGCATGCACCCCCTTTGTCCAACCACTAAGGGGCCTCCATGTGGCCCTCGCCAGCAAGCTCCTGCTCCCCATAATCTTTGACCTCTGATACGTAGCTATTATGGTTTGACCACTCTGGTGCCATACGTTCAACCTCAGTCTAGGAGCCACTGGGAGGTCGCCATGTGTCCTCAGACCAAGCAAACCTTCAGGGGGTGTCTCCTCCTATATATATGGATACTTAGCCAAACCATTAGCAATTGCTACCACACCCTTGGAATTTACGGATCTCTTGGTCTCTCTCGTCACTGCCACACACTCTCTCTTCTGCCTTGGGCTCTCTCGTCCTCCACCTCCGGCAGCCCGAGCCTTTATTATCTCGTTGATATCCTGGATCACATTTAGGGCTCCTTAGCCCATAGATCTGGTTCACAAAGAGACTTGCCATCCCCAACTTGGGGAGATTTACTCCTGGCAGTAAAGTTTCTCCATAGCCATTCCCTCTCAACTTGGTCTGCCTTTACTCTCTCCTCCACTTCCCGCTTATCTTGGGCTATCTCATTGCTTGCTCTCTTCCCAAGGAGCCTCATCTGGACCATCTCTTTGTAGTCAAAGTCTGCAAAGTATGTATCTATGTCGACATAGAAGATGCATAATGTGTTTTGTAATCTTAGTTACAAGATCCTTCTAAAATGGGTGCGGATCCTTCTAAAATGGGTGCGCTCCCTAGATAGGAGCTTGAATTTGTGCTCCCAAGATGGGAGATTGCTCCCATCCAGACGGGAACCCGCACCTAAATAGGATGGAAGCTTTCACACTAATCTCAACTCTTAAGGATGAAATTCTCTCTTCTCTTTCCAAATATATGCAAGTAAGAAGAAAAGAAAAAAGAAGTAAGAGAGCTTTAGGACTCTCTTTCTCATCTTGTATTGTACTACTTATCTACGTGTTTATTCCATATATTTGGCATAAAAAACTCTATTGGGATGTCTTTCTCACTCATATTCATATATATAAAATGTTTCTACACACTCTCCCTTTGCAACTACAAAAAAATATGTACAATACATATAAATTCATTCTTATATATTTATTCATTAAATATTACCTCGCCGCTCCCAACCTAGGGAGCTCCTACGTACCCCCGCCTATGCTCCTGCTCCTGCTCCCGCTTCGTGCAACTAAGGTTGTAATTTATGGTTGTCTGGTACTTAGACTCTTCTTTTTATTTTTATTTTGGTATCTGCTTTCTTATGGAAGAGAACTTATTAAGGAGCCTGTTGACTTCAACTTGGGGTTATCTTAAACGAGGCAACTTCTGTCAAACTTCTTGTTCAGCATATTTGTAGCTGTAGTTTGTTCCTAGACACGAATTCATTGAAAACAGGACAGTTTTTACTTTTTACTATGTATTTGATTGAGCTGTTCCATTGTTTGAAAGTGTACAATAATTGTCAGCCAACAAGTTACTTTGCATCTGCCTGCTTTTTTGTAGCTAGGAAGTAGGAACGAACGACTGACTAGATGATGGTTCCGGTGCTGTTTATTTTTGCTGTGTGCAATTTATGGTGGTAATAATCTGTCTGATGTAGAAGTAACATCGGTTGTTGCTCCTGCTAACTCTAGGTTTATTGTTTGCAGTGCTGGAAGAATGATACCCTAGAGAGAGAGATGGATATGGTTGAGTCTGCAGTGAAATCGCTAAGGTCACTCAGGTCATTGATGCCTGCACAGGAAAGGCATGAGAGGTAGATGTTCGAATGATACAGTTTTGTTACCTTTTTTTGTTGAGAGCAAATTTTTCTTGATGAGTTATTTTGTCAAAGCCTTTGAATATAGTTTACCTTTGTCTAGGGCTGTAAACGAGCTGAACTGAGCCGAACCCTATGAGGCTTGGGATCAGTTCGGCAAAGTATGAGTCAGGCTCGAGTTCGATTCTAGCCTAGACAAGTGAGCTCGAGTTCGGCTCGTGAAAATATTTCAAAGCTCGGGCTCGGCTCGTTAAACTAAACGAGCCGAATCGAGCCAAATTTAGGCTCGAATCTAGTAAGTTAGCAGTTTTTTTTTTTTTGAAAGGCCATAAACATAAAACATTTATGAAATTTAGCTAGCATTGCAGGTCTAACACCATTACAGATTTACAGATTACCCAAAAATCTCAAAAGTTCACTAATAATCAACCTGGTCATAGGGCTAGTTAACATCATGAACAGCTTATACTCCCACAACTATAAAGGTGGTTAAGTAAAACAAACCCACAAAATATACATCACATCTAAATACCAAAATAACAAGTGCTTTTAATCCAATTCCAAGTAACATAGCACTCAAAAAGTAGATCCCAGAATCCCATTCAAAAAGAAGCAAAATATATAAAGATGCTTCAACTCTTCCTAGTACGAATCTTCAACCTGTGACATAACACATGATAAAACTCATTTAGACAATTTAATTTTGTGATCAGTCACCTAATCATTCGAAAAAAAGGGATGAAATAAACCTCGTAAACATATCTGCTAAGGAAGTACAAACTCCTTCATTGTTGTCTCCACAGTCTATATAAAAATAAGTAAATGTTTAGCCCCTTCTTATATTGATATTGTAAAAATTATAAGTTTGTAACTAAAGCACAATAAAAAATTTAACTAAATTGTAACTATAGCACAATAAAAAATTTAACTAAATGACAAATTTTTTACTTACTTCTGATCCATTGTTGAGTCCATGTAGTACGTGTACCATATCAGCTCCACAAAGTAGTATCTCAACGGTTTCGGTTGCCAATGAAGCCCGGTATGGATCAATCACTCTACCTCCGGCACTAAATGTGGATTTTGAAGCAACCGAGGATACAAGGATTGACAATATGTCAGCTACCATCCTAGACAATATGCAAAATTTTAAATTATTTGCCTTCCACCACTCTAATGCATCAAAATGAGAATCTGAGGTTTCATCACCAAGGTAGACACCTTCTTCCAAATAAATGTCTTAACTCAGATTTCACCGGTTGAATGGTGTCAGCTTTTCTAACAAAAGAGTCAAACTTGTATCTACCACTACCCATTTTTTTAATCCCCTGTGAAGTAACACCAGAAGTACCAACTTCTTTACTACTTGAATTTTGCTCAATGTTGGCAAGAGAATACACAGTTGCATACTCCTTATAAAGCTCGTGAAGAGAGTCAAGCACCATGGAAATGTTTTCCGCAACTTCGAACGATGTGTATATCTCAGGGAAACAACAATCAATAAGCTTCATTTTGTATCTTGGATCTAATGCAGCCCCCAAGGCCATCAAGAGATTACACTCACGGCTCACCTTAATACTCGTCAAACTTTATCATCATCTTCAAAGCCATTGCTTTAATGTACTCATTTCCATTGGTGGCATTGACATCCAATACTTCTTTTATTCGCCAAACCTCGATGAGGAACAAGATGGAAGTTGGATGCTCAGATCCCGACATAATATTGGTGACATCATTGAAAATTGATAAAAATTCAGACACATGTTGAACTTTCTCTCAATCCTCAACACTGGGTACATAAACGAAACCCGCATCTCTTGCCTTATACATAGGAAAGACATTTTTGAACTCCATAGCAGCCGACAACATCATATAAGTAGAATTCCATCTCGTAGGGCAATCTAATATCAGTTTTCTCGAAGACAATTGTAAATTCTTAGCAATCTCACCAAATTGAATATGGCGTGCTTCAGATGCAATCACATACTCCACACCATCACGAACACAATCAGTGATGTGTTTTATTTCACCAAGCCCGTCTTGCACCATGAAATTCACTATATGTGCACAGCAACGCACATGAAAAATTTTACCACCAAAAAGCATCTTCTTGTTCAATAATTCAAGGGTTGTTTTCAAAATTTTCAGAGCAACATCGTTGTAAGTAGCATTGTCTACTGTAATACTAGACACCTTATTCTCAATGCCCCAATCAACTATAGACTTATAAAGAGCATCAGCAACGATAACCCCATTGTGTGGAGGTGGTACATTGCAGAAATTAAGCACACGCTTTTGTTCAGTGATGTGTTTTATTTCACCAAGCCCGTCTTGCACCATGATATTTCACTATATGTGCACAACAACGCACATGGAAAATTTTACCACCAAAAAGCATCTTCTTGTTCAATAATTCAAAGGTTGTTTTCAAATTTTTCAGAGCAACATCGTTGTAAGTAGCATTGTCTACTATAATACTAGACACCTTATTCTCAATGCCCCAATCAACTATAGACTTATAAAGAGCATCGGCAACGATAACCCCATTGTGTGGAGGTGGTACATTGCAGAAATTAAGCACACGCTTTTGTAACTTCCAAGTGTCATCAATAAAGTGACCCGTCACAACCATATATTGAATCTTTTGCGTTGTCGACTCCACAAGTCAGTCGTGAGACCAATTCTGTGTACACCCCTCAACGATGTCTTCAACTTCTTCTTTTGTAATTCATAAGTTGAGACACTATCATTTTTTGACTAATCTTTTGCCAATACGGGGTGGCTACCCTCATGAACTTGTTAAACAAGAAATGCTCCATTTGTTAAATGGATACTCATGATAGAGTATCATATGTGAAGCAGCTTCCCTAACCTTTGCATGGTCATATGAAAATGTGCCGAGACTCATTCCGCTATCCGATCCTATAGTGTCAAATGACAAGGTCTTTTGCCTTTTCTCTTGTTCAATTGTAACTCGACGCAGTAGGCAAGATTTCATGTGCCTTCGAAGATGACTAGTAACACCCGATGTATGAAGGGTAAATTTTGTTTTGCATGACTTACATTGATACTTCTTGGTTCCATCAGGAAGCGCTTCAAAATCCTTCCAAACCTCTGATGTTCGTTTCCTACCCTTCGTTTCGAATGGGTTATTGTCTTCTTCATGAGCCTCATCATCAAGCATATTGCCCTCCACAGGAATCACATTGTTCGCACAATTTGCATCTTCATTAAGATTTTCCATGACTGGACTAGGAGATGAATCTTCAAACAAACAAAATGTTGTACCAGAATCTTCTTCTAGTGAAGTGGGATGAATGTGTCCATTTGACATCTAAAAAAAAAACAAAACAGTTGAAACAAGTGAACAAGAACTAAAACAAGCAAGGAAAAAAAAGGGACATGGGATGAAGAGAGGAGGGCACTACTTACCACAGTAGAGTGATAAAAAAGAGAACAAAGATCTCCCAATACCTTTCACCGGAATAGACCCTGTTTAGGACATCAGAATCACAGATTAAGAGAAAAAAAAATGAGACTAATAAGAACACAAACGCACACATGAATGATAGACTTTTATGATGAATCAGCCCACAATAACAACATAAATTCGTACTAAAATGTAGCAAAAATGAAATAAGAACAGAGATGAACGAAAGCAGATAGATCTACAACAATAATGAAGAAAACAAACGGAAAAAAATAGATTTATCACAATAATCAAGAAACAAAATGAAAAACAGCACATGAGAAGAAAATTTTGAGAACTAAGTAGAATACCTAGGTATGATCGGCACTTCGGAAGGATCTGGATGAACTGAAGAAAGACGACTTGGAGGAGGCGGTGGGAGGCGGTAGAAGACTATGGGGTGCGGCGATGTAGGAAAAGGGTAATAGTTAAAACCCTAACTCTTTTAAGGGGTAAGGAAAATGATCGTATATTGATAAGTGGTACTGAGTATTACATAGGGTAAAATAATTAATAATTACATATGCTTCCCTCAACTATAATTTATTTACATGTATATCCCTAAAGTATTATTAATTACATTTTGACCCCAGGTTCGCGAGCCTAACCGAGCCGAATACACTTAGGTTTAGGTTCGGCTCATTTATGGAACGAGCCTAATATTGAGGTTCAAGTTCAGTTCATTTAGTATATGAATCGAACTCGAACGAGCTCTTACCAAACCGAGCCTCGAATAATTCGCGAACGGCCCAGTTCATTTACAGCCCTAGCTTTGTCTCTTTCTTTGCTGATCAAAAAAATAGTTTACCTTTGTCAGTTACAGCTTCCATTGTGTACTCTTCTTTTTCATTAGTTGTTTGACAAGCTTTAGATTGTGTGAATAATGGAAATGGTTATTTGGTGCCAGAGTATTTGGTTAGGATATAAAAGTCAGGGTGACTTGAAACATGATATTCAATTTTGGTGCTATTTTAAGTAGCTTAAAAATAAATAGTTGGAGAACATGAAACATGACATAGTATAAATTTAATCCTTAACCTGACCGAAGGGCTACGCTATTGGTAATACTATAGTCTGTTACGGTTTTTGCAGATTAGTATGATTGCTGAAAATTTCATTTCGCTCCATTCCCCTAAAAAATTTAAAAGAATTCATATGAAGGTAAGCTCAGTTTTTTCCTCCTTAGATTCAGTTAGAGGCCTGACAGGGAGAATGGGTAGGATACCGGCAAGCCATTTCATGAAATGTATGGCTTTAGTTATGATTTGATTTGAAACGTCGTAAAACAAATTCTGCTATGTTGTTGTTATAGTGGTAACATACGATTCTATTTTCAGGCGAGCTGCTTTTGCCCTCTGCCGGACAGATGCTATTGCAGAGATCGTCAGAAGCCGTGAACTTGAGATTTCTACTCTTGCTACATTGTCATCCTTGAAGGTATGCATGTGGATCTTTCGTTTTGTGCGGTGCTGGATTTTGTTAATCTATGTTTATGGATAGGAAGAGAGTCCTCGCGTTTGGCTCGTAGGGTAAACCTTGTCATAGGCACATTGAATGAAGAGAAGCTCAATCATCTCCTTACTCAGCTTGTTGCTTGTTTCAATGTGCTGGCATATTTGTGAAGTTGTGTGATTTTGATAGATATGCATGTGGGCAATTCTCAATTCCCACAAATTTCCCTGGATATTTTTAAGCTTATTTTCTAAAGTTTATGTTTTTTTTCTGACCCTGGAATGTCCACATTCCTGCTGCTTCTTCTTCCCCCCTCTAACATCGTGATATCTAGGTTTTGAACTTTTTACATTACCTGCAAATAAGTCTCTAAGCAATGAATGAATGTGTCTACAAAACATTTGCACTTGTTAGTATTGCCTTCATTATCTAGTTCATCATAGCTTCATTTAGTGAAAGCAAAGCAAATCAGAACCCTCTGAGAAACTCATTCCCCCCTGCCAAGCTGTGCCCAAATGTTGGAGAGGAGACATTAAGGTTACCTGAGATAAGATCGACGATTTCAACAAGTTGAGCTGTGCTGTTCAACTCTTGCACTTGCCTTTTTTTGGTAGTGTACAACAGTGTAAATTGCGTTTTTTAGAACTCGGGAACTGATATACTTTTCTAGGTGGCGGGCTGGGGCTGCCTAAGGCATCTGTCACTTTGATGTATTTAGTTTCATATGCGCTAATAGTAACAGGTTTTGGAGGAAACATGCTTATAGGTTAAATTGGATGCACATTCGTTTCATTTACCTCTCCATGTGTACAAATATATCTGCCTACAAGTTATGGTTGCTGGTCTGCTGCTTGCAAACTGGAGTTCTGGGGAAGATACTATGATTAGTTATTTCTTTATAGCAAAGCTGGTATATGGGCTTGAGAGATAATGCCACTACAATTTCTGCCCACTGACGGTTATACCCTCATCACTTCAGCTTCTGAAATCTCTCTCTCTCTCTCTCTCTCTCTGTCTCTCATGCAGCGTATTTCCCCGTTTCTCCTCCTCTTCCCTCCCCCTGCTTCACTCATGACCACGTCTTGGATCACTCTGTTTTCCTTTACCTCAACAACAACTAATTTTCTCCTTCTCCAGTGTCCTATTTCTCACATGAAATCAACCACCACTGCCCACAATGAACTCCCCTAACCTGTGCCAATAATTTGTTTCTCCCAACCCTCAATCTTATCCTATGTTTGTACAAAGAACCGACATGAGAGACCCATAACATTTTTTCCGGTACTTAGAGAATGGGAAACCTCAATCCCCGAGCCAAACAAAAACATAACCCCATTCATACTAACTTCCCTGTTTTAAGTATCTCCACGCTTTTCAATGCTCCGAATTGTATAGTTTTCACGAATTGCATAGAATACGGATTCAGATGGACAGATCGAGTGATTGTCCCATTCAAAGATTAGCTTCGCAAACAAATTAGGCCGTAAAATCTTTGGTTGTGCTTGGGGATGAAGTGTTTTGAGTCCAAATCGTGAAAGGTCACGAAGCAGAGCCAGGAATTGCCTGATCAATGGGTCGGTGACTTCAATCGTTGCATTCTCCATTTATGCCAATCAGTGACCAATCAATAGTGAATAGCTAACTGATTTAATTCATTTTATTTATTTTTTTGGTTAAGGTCAAGTGAACTGGAATGATATTGGTGAAGAGTGCAATGAGAGGAGAGGAGAGAAAATAGGAGATTGAAATGAGGGAGTTGAGAGAGAATATGAATGGTAATTTTATAGTGAGAGAGAAGGAAAAGGCATCAGAAATTAGAAGGGTGAAAGAAAAGTACATGGTAAACCTGTCAGAGTACTTAAAACTGTCGTGGCACTAACAATCACTATCGTGGCATTATAGCCAGCCATTTCTTTTTATGGTTTAACCTGTAATTTATTGGAGATCATGGTTTCTTTTCAGGTTCTTTTTGTATTGTTGAAATTCTTCTTACCCTGAAAGTGGTATTTTTTAAGGTTCTGAGGGAGAATGATGCCGCTCCAGCTGGATGTGCAGTATCTGTGGTTAATGAATCCCTCTCTGTGTATCTCAAACTTCGGGGAACTCTTAACACAGAAGCGGAACGTGAGAAACTCAAGAAAAGGATGGAGGTGTTACAAAAGTAAGTGTCTTTAGCTTACTCTAACAAAGGATCGTCGAAATTTGATTCGGAAATGGGAGTCCCACACTTTAACAAAGTGTGGGATCCCACATAGGAAGGTGCCCATATATATATATATATATATATATATATATATATTTATATACAACAAGGATCCAATGAGGGCTCCCTCACTTTGCTAGGGTGAGGGACTTTTATTTCCGGATTGAATTTCAACGATCCGAACCGTTGGATGTGTTTAAAACATGTTTTTAAGGTTCACCGCGAGGATTCGTAAAAAAAAAATACTCGGAAGGACTTGATCCGATCAATTTTTGATAAAAAGTTATATATAGCGTTTTTATCAAAAATTGATCGGATCAAGCCCTTCCGAGGATTTTTTTTTTACGAATCCTTGCGTTGGACCTTGAAAACATATTTTAAAAATATTGAGCAGTTCGGATCGTCGAAATTTGATCCGGAAAGTTGGAAAAAGGCTAAGTCCCTCATTGTAGCAAAATGAGGGAGCCCTCATTAGAAATGCTCTCATATATATATATATATATATATATATTTTGGTGCTTCAGAATGCTCTTGTGATGATATGGACGTTGGGAGTGTCTGTTGGAAGTTTGTCAGTTTCTCGTTTGCACGGCCCTTGACCAACGTAACAAACCTGACTACGAAAAATGGAAAATGAGACGATCTCCATTCTGTTAACTACATGCTTCAAAGTTTTTATGAAGCAAGCTTTGGTTATTTATAAAATGGAAGATTGTCGAAGTCAAAATGGTAAGAATAATTGCCGTTATGTCACATAATCATTTTGAGTGCTTAGGCTAATGATGATATGGAGGTCCATTCAATGAAACGTGGAAAATGATGACTACTTCTATTAAAGATCTATGGTCCCAGCCTTAAGAAGAAAAAATTCTGAATATAAGTGAAGAATGAAATCTTGCTCACAATAGGTCACAGTACATCCAAGCAATGTAGGTATGTATGATTCCTCTAAACTGAGATTCAAACCTGATGGGTCATGCATGACAGAAATTTCTCCTGAACTGAATTTGTTCATGAGAAGTGCCACTCCCCCTCCCTTTTGAGTGGTTAGCTGACGACGTGTCATTTTTTAGGTGTCCGATTTGGCTTCTTGCTGCAAGGGTTGTCCCTCATGACTGGCATTTGGAATTTAATGCTAATGTCATGCTTTGATAACAATTTAAAAGAAGCTTAGCCCCATTTTTGAATTCTGTTTAGCCAGTGATCAAATATCAAATTGACTCGAACACACGAGTCTGTGATTTACTGTAGAGAATCTGAAATAGAAAGGATTTCTTCTACTTTATTTTTCGGAAACTGGATTGCGTTAAGGTACTTGTAAGGATGGGTTCCTCCGAGTACGCCAGATGGCTTCTAAATCCCTGACAGTTACTAGAAAGTACTGTCCTATTTACATATTTCTTTAAGGTGTCGAGGGTCCATAGGGGGCCCTAGGAGACTTCACCGATTACTTTTCGATCTTTAAACCAGCTCTGTAAGTCCAAGAATTTCTCTCCCTCCACGTACAAAAAGAAAACAATAAGAAATGGTTCTCCATATTACTTCTGTTTCTAGCCATATTGCCAATGATTAATAACCGACCCTCTTATTCTGCCCCTGATGGCACCTTTAACAGCTTTTGAAACCACATTTTCTGATTCTTGAATCATCGAATGCCCTATTACCATGTGCCTGCATGCAGAGAGAATGGCATCCATTGAAGGGGCTTGTGTTACACATAATTTTACTTTCTAGGAAAGATGTTAAATCAGCTCCATACCCCCATCAACATGCAAAGAAGTTCTACCGTTGAGATGGCAACAACTGTCAGGCTGTTTAAATCTACCTTGAAGGGATGAGAGGGTTGATTATACCATTCAATGGAAGTGACTCTTTGAAGTTATAGATGCTTTTTTTGATAGGCAAAAGGTTTGTTCATGAAAACTTGACAAGGGTACTATAGGTGGCTCTACATGTTGACAAGTAACCACCCTCAAAAAAAAAAATTCGTTAGAATACATGTACTTTTTTTTTGTTTTAGTTTAGCCCTTCTTGAACACCCAACCCAAAAATATTTGAACACCTAATCGAATAATATGTGAACACCCAACCCAAAAAATAAGTCCACAATTGAATCAAATAGTATAAACTACCCAATTAAGGCTCCACATTGTACAACAATGAAGCCCAAAATACAAGAGGCCCAAACCCTAAACATAGGAACGCTAGCCGCCATCCAACACCCGCCACCCAATACCCACCGACCAGAAAACACCACCACACGACTACCATCAGCAGCCAGCCTCTGCGACCATTAGCCGTTAGGCCCGGAGACCTATGTTACTTGGACTCGGGTACGGGTGTCGGGTGTGGGTATGTATCTAGGTGTCGGATTCATCGGATTCATCTATTTTTCATTTCAAGGACACGGGGACATGGCAAAATATTCAAATTTGTTTCTATTTTTTGTGTATTAAAATGGTGTTTTAAGGTTCTATGGCACATTTCATGGATAATAAGAGAGGTTTATGCATATTTCCATGATAAACTCGAATTACAATTAGGTTTTCTATAGAAGTGTCTTACTAAACTTATCGGACACATATCCCATACCCTTATCCGAGTGTCGAGTGTCCTACACGTGTCCTACACGGGTACTTTATACCATTACGAGAGTCCGCATAACATTGCCGGAGACTGGTCACACCTGCAATGAGAACCGGTGGTGAGCTGAAACTACCAAAACGGAAGAGGGAGGAGGCCCAGTGACTGTAGAACAGCACCCACCGCCACCTAACCGTCAAGTCCGAAACACTGATTGGATCAACGAAGAGCCGGTGAAGGAGGAAGAAAGAGGCCAGAACTCCGTAATACCACCATTGCACCGCCCACCTATGAAGAAAGCCCACGTCGTCACGAACCCATCGAAGCGGTCGGACTCTGAATCTTTGAAGCTATAGATGTTTCCTTGGTCGTCAGCTTTCCTTGCATCTATTCGTTAACTGGGATAATGGAGTTTTGTGTATTTCTTTTCCAGGCAACAGGACAGCTTAAAAAAGATGATGGATGCTTCTGGCTACCGAGAGAAGGTGCCACCTCATATTCAGGAAGAGAACGAAACAAAGCTGGAAACATTGATGCAAGAGATTTTGTCCTTTCAAGAAGCTAGCCAGCACCTTGAACGTGAAATTGCAGCAGAAGCATCAGCAAAGGATGATTAAACCTCACATTTATCAATATATTCTACCTCATGGCCTTAGTAGTAATTAACACTACAAAACCACAAGAGAGGCTTGTCGTTATAAACTCTGTATACTTGTATTCTTGATGATTTGAATTTTATCACAAGAACTTGTTTACGATCGAATCGTCGTCATCAAACTGTGAAATTTGCTCTGTGACTTGACAAGTAAATACGAAATGTAGCTGATACCAAATTTCAACATTCTTTCTTAGTTTCGGTTGGATCAACTCTCACCTGATGCACTTGTCCAACTGGTCCGTTTCTTCTTCAGACTTATTGGTAGAAAGGCGATGCCACACGCGGATGGCATATCGCGGCCATAACGAACTTGTCACATTTAGGTAGGAGCTCAGAGTCAGGAGCTGAGTGCTGGCATTGATTTATCCAACTGGAGGCCGCAATGCCAAATATCAAAGCTGAAGGAAGAAGAGCATTGTAAACAATTTACTTCATGGTACTTTCCTTATTCTCTAGATGACTTCTTCCTGAGCAATGCTAGGATTTCTCTTGAACAGGCATTATGACAAATTCGTCCTTGTAAATTTTGCATTATATCCACACTTATACAAATGAACTTGTCTTCATCAACTAATTCTCGCACACGTTTTTTCATTTTATTGTCTTTTTCTGATAATCAATTAAAAATATACAATAAAAAAAAACCTATCCATACCCATCAAATATAAAGTACGGTTTTTGAAATCTCTCCCCTAACAAAAAAGAGACCCAAATGCAAGCTGTTGAGATGCAAGCAAGTTGATCTGGACATCTGATTATAAAAATAAAAAAAACACTCTTCTCAATGGTGTCAAATTGAATAACTCCATAGGGACACGTCAGCGTCAAGTAATTCCATGTCTTGATCTCCGCCATGAGAATGATGAGGTGGAGGTAACATCAACCCTTCTGCCATGTTGGCAAGCAATCCAGGCATCCCAAATTCCGCCTCCTCGTCCATAAAAAACACTCCCTCCGCCTCCACTTCCACTTCCTCCGCCACACCCACTTCCCTGGAAATTTCCTCGGACTCCGAACCCCGCCGAAACTCCTCCTCAGCCGCCTCCGCTGCCGCCTTCTGAATGTCCTTAGCGTCAGTCGACGCGGGAATCGGTAACTTCCAAGCCGAGTCTGCAAAATTGAGACAGGCCGACCGGCCCCTCAACGCTATGGCAGCCACGTCGTGGGCCCTCGCCGCCATCTCCACCTTGGGAAACGTCCCCAGCCATATCCTAGACTTCTTGTTCGGCTCCCTCACCTCGCACACCCACTTCCCGGAGTTCCTCTGCCTCACGCCGCGGTACACCGGGTGGCGAGTCTCCCGGAACTTCTTCCTCCCAGCTCGCTTCTTCGGGTGGCTGGAAGCCAGCATCACCTCCTCGTCCGAGAAGTTGACCGGCTGCCGGGCAGTGCTCCAGGTGCTGCAGCTGCCGCCGTCGGAGGGAGATTCTTGTAAGTCGCTCAGCCAGAATGCCGCTGACCCAGATGGAAATGGGTCAGAAAATTGACTACACCCATCCATTTTCGATTGATTTTTCCAAAAAAAGAGTCGTAACTCTCGTAGTAGTGGCAGTGGAAGCAGAAGTGAAGTGAGAGTCCGAGTCTTGAAAGTGTTTTTGACTTGAGAGTTTGAGTTTGGGTTTTGGGTCAGAAGCTACAAAGTGGGGTTTGTAATTTATATGATGATTTGGATTTTAGATATTCTCCGGATGATAAAATATGTTGTGCCAGTATATATAGACAAAGAAATAGTAGTAGTTAAAAGGAGTTAGATATTAGTATAAGATATTATATACGTGATCATACGCGCACACGTATGGATGGAATGATAAGAAGAGAGAAAGAGAGAGAGAGAGAGACAGACAGGCTGTGCTTGGGGAGGGGTGGAGTACCAAGTAGGAAACTGTTCAAGAGCACAGCTGTTCCTTTTTAAGATCACAAGTGGGGTCAACTGAGGTTTTTATTACTACTGTATTAGGTATTAGATTACAAGTCTGTGTGTTGAACACGTGTGGGATATTTGACTTTGTTGTCTGGGGGTATTTTTGACTGATTTTGTTTGTTTTCAATAGAGTACAAATAGGATACCAGGCAGGCTGGCACCCTTACGTGGTACCCGTAAGCCAATAGTAGGGAGACAACTCGTTTTCATGTCAGTGAGTCTCCGCATCATCCATTACCACTTGGAATATCTGTTTCTCTTTGCACTACAGTTTACAAAATGGATCTTTGTTCTGGAGGGAGCCACGTCGAGGTGCAGATTATCAGGTCACTTGACAAAAATCAAAAGGTGGATTCTGATATAGTGAAGATGTTGAAGAAAGTGGAGGAATGGTCCTTCGAGATCGAGACTGTCGATTTTCGATCTCAACGGCAGCCCGGAGCCCAACCCGACACTTTTGCGGAACAAGGAAGGACTCATGTGGTTTCAGTTTTTTTTATTTTTGCCCCTTACCTCCTAAGTCTAATCCAATTGTCCAAGCAGAAATTTAGAGTGCTGGTTGAGTAGATTCATGAGTCAAATATTGCTCCACCCAAATCCAAGACCAAGAGTAAGTGTTCTAATGGAATTCAAAATTGAAAATTTGACAGGTTTCATCAATGGATTCAGAAGGGAAAAAATACAGGGGACATCACCCATGGAAGAGAAGTTGAGTTCTACTTCTCTCTCTCTCTCTCTCCCTCTTGCAAATTTACACCAACTCTCTCCTACTCACTTTAGGTTTGTCATACTCTCAACAACTCTCCCGATTTTCAAAATACAAAATTTTCTTCTCAATCACTTTATAAAAACTTCAGATCGTGTTGTAGTTTTCACATCATTTGGGGATCTTGGCTCAGTGGCAGTGGCGTTGGGTGCTATTTTAACCTCTCTTTTTTTTTTTATTCTTCTCTCGAAATTGGCTGCTGAATTTGTTGTTAGTCAAGGAAGCAGAAGTCTTGGCAACATGCTCTTGCTAGACCAGATGAAGAGCTGCCGAGAGAGAGAGAGAGAGAGAGAGCTTTTATCCTGATTATAAAGGAATTTAAACTTTAATGGTCTCAAATGTGAGAGGGAATTTTGAATTTTTTAGTGGGAAAAGATTTTTGGGTTTCCTTGAAAACAGAGCATCAGAAAAACAGAGCATCAGAAGAACAAAGTGAGAGGAATGAGAAATCCGAACGGCGTGGTCTCTCTCCGTTAACTTCCCTAGGTCGTTGGCTGATGTGGTCACTTGCTGACACTAGCTGACGTGGAACATACATGGCATGGCGCTCTTTGATTGTGTAATGTACTCTATGGCCACCCAAAATTTTCTCCAACTCACCTTCGGTTTTCGACAGGGAAAAAAACTATTGGCTCAATCCTTTTCTCACTCTTGGTTTACTAATTCGTTTGGGTTTTCGGAACCGGGTTTCGAAAACCCTCCTTTGTTCGGTTTCTCCAATGGGTTTTCTACCCTTTTCTTTTTTGAAGGGTTTTGAGAACCGGTTCTCAAAAACTCATTTGGTTTTCAACAAGGGTTTTCAAGGGTTTTCAGAACCGGTTCTCAAAAACCCTTCCAAACAATGTGTAATATATCTTGGTTTGTACTGTAGTATTTTTCGAACTATATTTGCTACTTGTTGGGAAAAAAAAAAAAAAAAGGTGATTTGTTATTAGGTTGCTGATATTCGATCAATTTTATTTTTTACGAAGTTATTGTTCGCATCAATTTCTATACAATAAAATATGGGTCCTTAAATTGTGAGTCCATTTGACTGACAATAAGAGAAGAAGACGACCAAAAAACACTCTCCAGTGTAAATCGCGGGCACAATTGCCTTGTTGTGCCTGGGGCGGCACGGAACCGGGACCCTATAGTGAGTGAGCTCACTACATGCGTGTAGTGAACTCCCTCAGCTATCCAATCTGCCATCAACGGTCCGGATCACTTTACACTTTAAAAAACACTTTTACATTTATTTTAACTCTAATTTATCCGAACCGTTGATGATAGATCGAACGGCCATGAAAGCTCACTACACTCACTACGGCCCCTGGATCCGGGGCACAGCCTTTTTAGATCGAATTGAATTGGAAAAGGATTCAATGAATAGGTAGCTGTCAGCATCAGGGGGTCAAAAGTTACGAATAGGATCCTACTTCGAAGTTCCATGAGTCCGTCCGAGGAGGCAAGCAAATTCCTCGCCGATTAGTTTTGCGGTTTGGGCTTTCTGTTAACTTCTTTTTATTAGAGCATCTCCAAGTCTCCAACACTACTAATTTTATTACTCCATTTGTCCTAATTTTTTTTGTCAATTTACATTATTCACAACACTTCAAAAATTTATTTATATTTTCAAATGTACAATTTACATATATTTAATTTGGATCTTGTTTGATAGTTCTCAATGAATTCTATTAAACAAAATTTTCACAATTGTAAAAAAAATACTCCCTCCGTCCCTTTTTAAATATCTACTATAGAAATACGTGCATTTTCAAACCCCTAAAAAATGTATTTTTCTATACAATTTTATGTCTCTCTTTACACCAAATTAAAGTGCTCAAAGAGTACTTTAATTTGGTGCAAAAAAATTTCAAATTTTTTTAGTAGAAATACATGTTTTTACGTCCTAAAAAATACACGTTTCCCAAAGCACACATTTAAAAAGGGACAGAGGGAGTATTATAGATTGAAAGTATGAGCAATTGAAAATTGGCACGCATACCTTGTAAAAGGATAAAAAAAAAATCAGGACGGAGGAGTATTATTTAATCGAAAGTACAAAAAAAAAAAGAAGAAGTAAACTACTATTTATTTTTCACATATACAGTCCAATACCACTCCCTACTTTTGCTATCCAAAAGCAAAAAAAAAATGGAGGAAAGAGGAGGACCACTTTGATTCGCAAGTTGGGGAAAACGGAGATAATTGACATCTAATGCTTAGTATAGATCCACTTCACAAGCTACCAGTAGCAAGTGAAAAATGCCTAATGCAAAAGGGCTAGTACTCAATGCCCAATCCTGATTCAACTCCCCCTTGCTTGCCCTGGCTGGGAGTCCAGATGAATGACCTAATTTATCTACTTAGTAGGGTTCATCAATCACCTCACCATGATGAATTTCCTAGGGTCTGTCGATACCTCTAGGCCCATGAGGAAATGGCTATAATAAAAGATACTAATAATTTAAAAATTACTTTGGAGACCAAATGAGACTATCAAAATGGGACAGAGGGAGTATGATTTTAAGAAAATAAGAAAATTTGCTTTATACTTTAACTATGATGTGAGTGGAAAAAATAATAATACTCCCTCCGTCCCTTTTTAAGTGTGTTACCTCGTAATTCCAACTTATTTTCTCTCACATCAACTTTTACATGTACTTTTCACTACTTACCCTTATCAATCTAATAATATCCACTAACTTTTCAAAAAGGAATCTACTTTTAAGGGCAAAATAGGAAATGTACCCACTAACTTTTCAAAACACACACTTATTAAGGGACAACCCAAAATGGAAACGTCTACACTATAAAAGGGACGGAGGGAGTAATAAATCGCGTTAACTCGCCTATTTTGTTTTTGAAATTTCCACTAACGAGATTTTTTTTAATTAAATGTAAGAAAATAGTATCACTTTTACATTATTGTTGTGTTTGTGTTTGTTTTTAACAAAGTGTAATTGAGTAGTGTGATTTTTGTAAGATTGTGGATTGGGAAGGAAAAAAAAGGAAAAAATATATAAAAAAAAAATAGAGAAAAAAGAAGAAATAAAAAAGTCATGAAAGATAAGTCAGCTAACCAGATCCCCTGTTTCAAAACCCCTCTGTTCCTCTGTTGCAAGCCATTGGATCAAACATAAAATTTTAAATTATAAAAAATAAAATTCACCGTTCAACAGCACAAACTCTCCTGGAACAGAGGAATGAGGGGTTTTGGAACAATCGATCTGGCACCCAAAAATAGAAAAAGTCATGAAAGATAAGTCAGCTAACCAGATCCCCTATTCCTCTGTTTCAGGCTATTGGATCACACATGAATTTTTAAATTACAAAAATAAAATTCACCATTCAACGACCCGAACCCCTCCTGAAACAGAGGAACATGGGAGTTTTGGAACTGGCCATCTGGCACCCAAAAATAGAAGCTTGGGGAATCGAAACCGTCCCGCACGCATACAAGGCAGTCACCATCAACTACAAAGGCAACCAGATGTCACGACAAAATAGACCTTTTTGTAGGTGTTACGTCATTAATTCCTCCCACACACGGGGTGACAGTTAATTAACGGTTGGCGGCTCACAAACCGTGGTTTTCCCACGGAAACGCGTGGACCACGTGCCTATCTTATCCTTAATAACTTGGTGACTGTATGGAAGAATTGGATGTCTTTGAAAGAAGTGGATGCCCCCCTCCCATTAAAAAAAAAGGGAAAAAGAATGTCCATTGGATTTATCTTGACAATTTCGTTGGAAAGGAAGATACAGAGGAAAGCTGGACGAACTGTTGGATTTCAATGATTCCAGATAAGCCTGCTTGATGAGTGACTTTTCTTGAAGATTTCCAGCAAGAAACTTAGTGGAAAAAAATTAGGACCAGGTTCTAGGGTTCATTAGGTCCTACTCTAGAGACAAAGACAGACGTAAATAGTGGGTTAGCCTGGACGATCGCCCTAGTGGAAAAATTAGGACCAGGTTCTAGGGTTGATTAGGTCCTACTCTAGAGACAAGGACAGACGCAATGGTGGGTTAGCTTGAACGATCGTCCTAGTGGAAAAATTAGGACCAGGTTCTAGGGTTGATTAGGTCCTACTCTAAAGACAAGGACAGATGCAATGGTGGGTTAGCCCGAACGATCGCCCTACTAAAATTTTATAATTTTCTTATAAATATACTAATAAATTTTAAAAATTATACCACTACATATGTTCAGCTGCCCAACTAATTTTTTTTGTGATGTTCGCCTAACCCATACTCGAATCCTGCGTTCATCCCATCTAGAGATCATGCATATGTCAGGCTCACCAAAAGGGACACGTTTGATGTTTCATTTGAGAACATATCCTTAAATTCCAAAACAAGCCTCTCCCTTGTTATTACGTTGAGGCTCGACCAATCCTCCTTTTGTCATTGGCATAAAGAGTCCCATCTTCATCAATCTTCAACTCTACTATACTAGAAATGCGACGATAAAAAATTATCACAGACATCTGCTATCATCAGAGCACAACGATCCACAAAGTCAATCAAGAACATGATGTTTAAAAACAGCTGTTTAAAAAGTCACAACTTCTGAGAAGTTGAGGTTTGCTTGTCTCTGTTTTTTGGTTAAAAAACAGAGCAATGTCATGAGTCTCCTCTAAACCCATCACCTTTCCAATTGGAAATAGTTTCTTCTCATTTCAATTATAGAAAAAAGCTCCATATGGGTAAAAATAACGACTGAATGTTCGTTGTTTCGATCTAAAAAAAAACCAAGAGCTCCCCGCCTATTTTGCTCCACCAAAACTAGAATAACAAAATAAACTTGTTGGATTCCAGTGGTTGGAAAGAGAAACTCTGTTACACAAGAGAGAGAGAGAGAGAGAGAGAGAGAGAGAGAGAGAATAACAAAAATTTGTCCTTGGAATTTTTGCATATATCCACACTTGACAGCTTACATGAAGTTGTGTTCTCTGTCCAATGTTCCTTTTCTGATAATCACTTAAAAATAAACAGCCCAAAGACCTACCCATACTTATCAAATATTAAAGTATGGTTTCTGAAATCTGTCTTCTCTCTTCTAACCAAAAAAAGAATACCCAAAATGCAAAATCACTCTTCTCAATAGTAGTATCAGATTGAATAACTCCATAGGGACACGTCAGCATCAAGTACTTCCATGTCATGATCTCCACCATAAGAATGATGAGGTGGAGGTAGTAACATCAACCCTTCCGCCATGTTGGTAAGCAATCTAGGCATCCCAAAAACCGCCTCCTCGTCCATAAAAAACACTCCCTCCGCCTCCACTTCCACTTCCTCCGCCACACCCACTTCCCCGGAAATTTCCTGGGACTCCGAACCGTGCCGAAACTCCTCCTCGGCTGCCTCCGCCGCCGCCTTCTGAATGTCCTTAGCGTCCGTCGACACAGGAATCGGTAACTTCCAAGCCGAGTCCGCGAAATTGAGACAGGCCGACCGGCCCCTCAATGCGATGGCCGCCACGTCATGGGCCCTCGCCGCCATCTCCGCCGTGAGAAACGTCCCCAGCCATATCCTAGACTTCTTGTTCGGCTCCCTCACCTCGCACACCCACTTGCCGGAGTTCCTCCGCCTCACGCCGCGGTACACCGGGTGGCGAGTCTCCCGGAACTTCTTCCTCCCGGCGCGCTTCTTCGGGTGGCTGGAAGCGAGCATCACCTCCTCGTCGGAGAAGTTCGCCGGCTGCCGGGCAGTGCTCCAGCCGCCGTCGGAGGACGATTCTTGCAAGTCGCTTGGCCAGAATGCTGATGACCCACATGGAAGTGGGTCAGAAAAGTGACCAAACACATCCATTTTTGATTGATTTTCAGAAATAGTACAGTGGCAGTTGTGGCAGCAAGTAAAAGTGATTGAGAGTGGGGAGTTGAGCTTCGGGTTTGCTTTTGGGGCACAAGACACAAAAGTGGGTTTTTATATGATTCTGGTTATAGTTACTCCAGATGATGCTATATATAGAAGCCAATATTATAGTACACTTGAAAACGCGCACATGGGAAAGGAAAGGAAAAGGATGATAAGAAGACAGGCTGTGTTTAGGGGAGGGAAAAGGTAGGGTCCAGAGGAGTGGAGTGGAGTAGGAAAGTGTTAAAGAGGGTACAGCTGGCCTTCTTTCTAGATCAGGCTAAGTTTTTACTTAGATGCATGCGTGTAGAATACGTGTGTGACGAGCAAGTGGGAAATTTTACTTGTCTAGGGTAATTTCGACTGATTTCTTTTATTTTAAGGGAATTGACATTTGAGAGAGAAAAGGGGCAACTATTTCCCTTCATAGATGGCAAGGAAATGAAAAGTATTATTCCACATAAATGGTACCAAGAGATTGATTGACAAAATTACTCCTCAAGTTGAAACCTATATAATGAGCACTCACTCGACTAATATGAAATAGGCTCAGAGTGCAATTCTGTAAATCTATTTCCAGAAAGTTTAGTTTCCCCACACAATAGCAACTCCATCTGGACCAAAATCAGTGCAATGCATTTATTTGAGTATGCAACACACTTGCATGCAAAGTGCAATGGAAATGGACGCACGGTGCAATGTAAATGGATTCTCATTATTTTGGTTCTGAGGAGGTCTCGTCCGGTTGGGTTGGGGAGGATCTTCAGGACACAGTTGCAGACATCTGAAACTTGCGATCTAAGAGGGTTATGACTTTACGACTGTATCGACCCGAAGGTCTGTGGTCCCATTTTCGTAATGCAGCCCGACAATCGGAAGAGGAAGAAGGTTGATAGGGTTAAAGTTGGTGGCTCTCACATCAAGGCTTTGAACACCCCCATTGGGATTAAGTGGAAGAGGGAGAGAGTCATTGAAGATAGATATGACGACCCTCACATCTTCCGTTGCTCTCAATGTTGTGCCGCCGTTGGGATTAAGTGGAAGAGGGAAAGAGTCATTGAAGATAGCTATGGCGACTCTCACACCTTCTGTTGCCCTCAACGTCGTACTTTAAATTAACTAACTTGTGTTTGTGTGCCTTTATCTTTTTTGCAGGTGTTGTTCGTTTAGTTGGCGTTGAGGGAATGTTTGTGCTTCATGTCGTTTTTGTGGGGTGTTTTTGTTTGGTCCTTCCCATTTGGTTTGATGGTTTGTGCATGTCTTCTTGTCGGGTTGTGTTTGTTTGCTTGTATTTGAGGTTGTGTATGTTCAATTTTGTTGGATTGTACCAATTTTGTTATGAGGGTCATCTGACAAAATGTGGGGTCTCCTCATATTCTGTCTGTCATCGCCTTTGTAATTAATTGTTCATTTTTCTTTTAATGGACATCTTATAATTTTTTTGGTTAAAAAACGAATTGCCTTTTCAAGTAAGTGGGTGGCCCCTAACAACAAACCAAGAACTGAAGAAAATCCCCAAAATGCATTTCTCTGAAACTGAAAAGTGAATTACAAGTGTTTCTCTCTCTACAGACTTGAGGAATGAATAGAATACAAAACTAAAACTATATACGCAACAGAAATAGAAGAAGTGGGCCAACATATGAAAACAAACTCCACTACTTGACAGCTAATCACACTAACTGACTAACACGTGCATTATTATCAAACGTGTCAACTTGATCTTGATCTTTGCTGGTTAACACACCCCTGCAAACTGATGCTGGCACAAGAGACAGCTGCAGTTTGTCCCTCAACAGAAGAAATCAAGCAGCAGTAAGAGGTTTTGTTAAAATGTCAGCCACTTGGAATTCAGATGGAACATGTTTAACCTGAAGTTGTTTGAGACCAATCTTTCCTCTCACAAAATGGAAGTCAACTTCAACATGCTTCGTACATGCATGAAATACAGGATTAGTAGCCAAAGGGATGGCAGACATATTATCACACCACAGAGTAGGAGTAGCAGAATTAACAGGAAAATGTAAGTCTTTAAAAAGCTGCAGTAACCACACAATTTCAGAGGCTGCATTGGCCAAAGCCTTGTACTCTGCTTCAGTGGAAGATCTGGCCACGGTGGCCTGTTTCTTGGCTGACCATGACACAAGATTAGATCCAAGAAAGACACAATATCCACCGGTTGATCGTTTGTCCATGGCATCCCCTGCCCAGTCAGCATCAGAGAAGGCTGACAGGGTAAGAGAACTCGGGCGAAAAAGAAGACCTTGATCCAAGGTACCTTTAACATACCTAAGTATTCGTTTGACTGCAGTGAAGTGTTTTTCCAAGGGTGAATGCATATGTTGACAAATGGAGTTGACGGCAAAAGAAATTTCCGGCCTAGTCAAGGTGAGATATTGCAGAGAGCCAACTAGAGACCTGTAGAGCTCTAGGGTGGTCATAAGAGCATTGCCCTCCTCAGTGCTAGGTCTAAGAGAGGATGGAGTAAAGCAAGGTCTACAATCAGACATACCAGCTTTATCAAGGAGGTCAGTAGCATATTTTTTCTGAGAAAGAATAAGACCCTTTGATGTGGACAGAACTTCTATGCCCAAGAAAAAATGCAGAGAACCAAGATCTTTCAAAGCAAAAGCTGAACTTAGTTGAGTGATGAATTGCTGAACCAACTCTGAATTATTACCAGTAATAAGAAGATCATCTACATATACCAAAACATAAATCAAGTCTGATCCTTGGCTTCTGACAAAGAGAGAGGAGTCTGCCAAACTATTATGAAAACCAAGAGATAATAGTTGTTGGGGGAGCATATCATACCAGGCGCGAGGTGCCTGCTTGAGACCATACAGTGCTTTGTGAAGAAGACAAACATGATGAGGGAACTGAGAATTAATATAACCTTGAGGTTGTCTAAGATAAACCTGTTCTTGAATAGTACCATGAAGGAATGCATTTGAGACATCGAGTTGTCTAATGCTCCAACCAAGATGTAAAGCCAAAGATAGCACTACCCGTATAGTTGGTTGTTTGACCACAGGGCTGAATGTTTCGGTATAGTCAACGCCTTCAGTTTGTTGGAAACCCTGAGCCACAAGTCGTGCTTTATACCTTGCCACAGACCCATCTGAATTTCTTTTGATTCGAAAGATCCACTTACACCCAATAATAGGAGCCCCTGGAGGTGGAGCAACAAGTGACCATGTACCTTGAGACATGAGGGCTGTATACTCGTCGGTCATAGCTTGTCTCCATGCAGGAAAGGCCATAGCCTCTTTGAAAGAATGAGGTTCAGTAGTGGGAGGAGACTGAACAAGAAGAGAAAAGGGAAGTTTGGGAACAGTGACACCACTTTTAGACCGAGTAACCATTGGATGATGAGATATGGAAGGAAGAGATGTCTGAGTGGCTAAGGGTAAATCAGGAGGAGATGGAGAAGCAATTGAAGTAGCTAGAGACTGTGAGGAAAAAGAATCAGTAGGAGTAGGAGAAAAAGGAGGCATAGGAGTTGGTAAAACAGGTACAGGTGTAGTGGTGGATGCAGGAGGAAAGACAGAGGGAGAGGGTATAACAAAGGAAGGTGCGGCAGAACTTGATCTTGATCTTTGCTGGTTAACAGCCCCACATTAATAAAAAAGAAAAAGATCCAAAGGAAACCTGGAGGGCCTGTCCATTTAAATGATTCCAGATAAGCTTGAGTGATTTTCCTTCAAGAATTTCCTAGTACCGAAACATGAAACAAGTGGTGGCGGCAACTTTGGTTTAAACGGAAAAAAAAATATTGGACCAGGCTCTAGACTAGTTCCTGATGGTTCTTATGCCGCACACCAGGGCCGATCTACAGCCCCGGACAATTCGCTTTCTACTTATTTAACAGATGCCTTTTTTTCCCCCTCAACTGAAACAGAGGATTTTTGTATGTTTACATGTACGACAATTGGCTTTCTATTTAACAGAGGCTTTAAGACAAATTTGTCCTTATATTTGTCCAATATTCTTTTTCTGATTATCACTTAAAAATATGCACACCAAAGATCCGCCCGCACTTATCAAATATTAAAGTACGGTTTCTGAAATCTCTCTTCTCTTTCCTAACAAAAGAGAAAATCCAAATGCGAAATCAATGATCTCATATTCCATAGTGTCAAATTGAATAACTCCATAGGGACACGTCAGCATCAAGTACTTCCATGTCATGATGTCCACCATAAGAATGATGAGGTGGAGGTAACATTAACCCTTCCGCCATGTTGGCAAGCAATCCAGGCATCCCAAAAACCACCTCCTCGTCCATAAAAAACACTCCCTCCGCCGCACCAACTTCCCCGGTAATTTCCTCGGACTCCGAACCCCGCCGAAACTCCTCCTCGGCCGCCTCCGCCGCTGCCTTCTGAATGTCCTTAGTGTCCGTCGACGCGGGAATCGGTAACTTCCAAGACGAGTCCGCAAAATTGAGACAGGCCGACCGTCCCCTCAACGCGATGGCCGCCACGTCGTGGGCCCTCGCCGCCATCTCCGCCGTGAGAAAAGTCCCCAGCCATATCCTGGACTTCTTGTTTGGCTCCCTCACCTCGCACACCCACTTGCCGGAGTTCCTCCTCCTCACGCCGCGGTACACCGGGTGGCGAGTCTCACGGAACTTCTTCCTACCGGCACGCTTCTTCGGGTTGCTGGAAGCCAGCATCACCTCCTCGTATGAGAAGTTCGCCGGCTGCCGGGCAGTGCTCGAGCCGCCGTCGGAGGAAGATTCTTGTAATTCGCTTGGCCAGTATGCTGCTGACCCACATGGAATTGGTTCAGATAATTGTCTAAACACATCCATTTTTTGATTGATTTTCAAAAAAGAGTCAACTGGTATAGCAGTGGCAGCAAGAAAAAGTGTTTGAAAGTGGAGAGTTGAGTTGAGGTTGGATTTGCTTTTGGGGCACAAGACACAAAAGTGGGTTTTTATAGTATATGATTCTGATGTGATTATAGTTACTCCAGATGATGATATATATATATAGATGCGGAAACAGTGTGGGAGTAGGATATTTACAAGTGAAAACGCGGACATGGAAAAGGAAAAGGACGATAAGAAGACAGGCTGTGTTAGGGGCGGGAAAAGGTGGGGTCCAGAAGGGTTGAGTCATGAAGTAAGAAAGTGTTAAAAGAGACTACAGCTGTTGCTTTTTTATATCAGGTGGGGACAACTGAGCTTTTATAGTATAGTATGTGTACGTGTAGAACACGTGTGGGATGAGGAAGTGGGAGATTTGACTAATTTCTTTTTATTTTGATTTTTGGTTGAATTGAAGGGATTCAATGAATAGGTAGCTGTCACTTCGTGGGGGTCAAAAGTTACTAGTCGGATGCTACTTGGAAGTTCCACGAGTGTTGCTGTACCAGGAAGCAAATTCCTCGGCGATTAGTTGTTACAGTACTGGTTAATTAAGCTTTTTCTTAACTTGTTTCGTGGAGTAGTTTCCGGCAATAAAACCAAGGGTACCGGTGAAAAGAGTACCCACCATGTATAGACCGGATTGGGGTTGCTGCTGGCTTTGCAGAGTAGGTGCTGCGTAGAATTTGAGCCGTTCGTTGCTTGGATGAACCACTCATATTTCAAACAAAAAAGAAGAACTATTCGCGTGAATAGTTTGTTTTTCAAACCGAACTGTTGAAAACACTTGTAGACGGCTATGATTCTGTGAAGCACAACAAGCAGTGGCGGACGCAGGATGACAATTTTCGCCTAATTTGCAGTGACCACTCTTTAGTAATTTTACAAAAAAATCTTAAAGTATACTAAAAAGATGTAGAAAATTGGGGGGGAGTGCAGGGGCCAATCGAACACCCCCCTAGCACCCCCTTGCAACAAGCCCCCGCGTCCATACAGACCGGTGCGCGGGACATGCTTTTGGATCTCACAGCAATGAAACCATTTATCAATTGGATCACGCACTTGCAATAATCCGATTAGGCACTTGATTTTCACCGGACCAGTAAAACAAAAGGTTTTAATTAATGAACGGTTTCAACCATTTGTATGGAACTCGGAAGCAGGCCCCGCACGCTGGTTTGTACATGGTCAGTACACTCTCATCGATACTCATAGAAGGGCTGATGGAAAATTAAAATATAAAAAATGTCTCTATTTGCATGCCCCAAGATTGTAAAATGCATAATAATGAGATCAACGTTATGATAAAACATTAAAATTTAGCATGAGTTTAATGAGAGGCTCTTCAACTGTTGGTTGTACATAGCGTCATAGTCTAACAAATGTTATTTGCTTAAATTTCAGCACAAAGCTCATTAAAATCTATATTTCATAGAATGTTTTCTCTCAGATGACGCGATTCACAAATAACCTGCATTCTATGTGCAATCCTGTCACGGCCTGAAAAACCCATATGGTTTTTAACTTTACTTTTTGAAAATGTTATTGGATAAACCGAGACCGGGGTTAGTCTCAGAATAATTTATTTAGGCCACGGTAAAAATTTTAGAATTTTTTGAGGTAGAACCCAGACTGCGCGGTCGGAACAAGACTAGTTTCCGCGCTCGCGCGAAGTCCCAGCTGTCTGCTAGTAGTGGAATTTTCCTAATATGGAAGTGAATGCCACCCACCCCATAAACTCACGTCCATTTCTTGCCTGCTAGAAGTGCAAATTTTCCTAATATGGGAGTGAGTTCTACCCCACCCCCATAAATTCTCCTAACCACCAGTATGACTTCTTCCTTTGTTTTTTTTTTTTTCTTCTTTCTCTTCTTTTGTCTTTGCTCTCGTTTTCTCTTCCTCTCCGATCTCTCTGTCTCCCTACATCTATCCTCCCCCTCTCTCTCTTCTCTCACCACATCACCCACCACCTCCATCCATTACATACTGCCATCACAACCATCTCAGCCGGTACCCACCTCTCTCTCCCGCCCACACGGCTCCCATCCCTCTCCCTCTCGGTCTCTCACTCTCATTCTCGGTAATCTCTCGCTCACTCTGGACTCTCTTATTTTTCTGTCAAAAAGAAAAAAGAAAAGAAGAAGAAAAAATAAAAGAACTCACCGTGCCGTAGTGACACGGCTGTTCCACATGACTACTGCCATTCATGGCTTAGTCTACATCTTCCCAAAGTCTTTTCTTTTCCTTCTTTTAAAAGCATTCTGACCATTTCTATTTATTACTTAAGATGTTGTATTATTTTGGTAGGATTTTGTTTATTAAATTGGATGTTAATAGTAAGTAGTTATATGGTCGGAAACAGGTTCGAATATTGACACGTAATTCGTACACACGATTTAGCTTTGGTTCACGCTCTAGAGGTGAGAATTACGAATATACTTTGTTTACATAATTATGGTTTAATTATGCTACATACGTGATAATGTGTTTAAAAGCATTGAAAACTCACATGATAATTTATTAAAATTGGACGGCTTGCAAGGAAGCGTCACTTTTTTATTGAAATGGAATTATTTTTGATAATTAAGATATTGAATATTAAATTGTGACTAAAAATTTCTTAAAGAGAAGCACTTTCATTAAATTGTTTGAAGAGAAGCAGTTAAAGCATGAGATTCCTTAAAAGAAAAGGAAATCATTGTGCTTATGGTATTGAAACATCTGGACGTTGGGTTGGCCATTTATAGAGGAATATTGCCGGGTATTCTAGGGACTTGATATCATTTCTTGCAATCTTGGGCTAGCTACCCAAACATTGCCGGTGTTCCGTTCATGAAAGATGTTAAGAGATACTTTCTATTCTCCCCCCTTTCTTCTGTTCTCTCCCCTTTCTTCTATTCTCCCCCCTTTCTATTATTAAAGATGAATGAAATGCTTAAAATGATTTTTGTATCATGAATTATGAAAACTTAGTATATCGTAATTCTCTCTGAAATGTTTTGTGTTTTTATATGAAACATTTCAGGTCGTGGATAAATAATGGGCTAGCCTCTTTAGCCTTACCTACTGTTGACGTTGCTGCTTTTATTTTCGGTATTGTAAAAGTTTGTAATAAAGTTTGTAAAACAATTTGTATTTGGTGTGGCCTATAATAGTGTCCACGAGTTTGTAATATAAGTCAACGGACAATTGTTGTATTCTCACTTATGTCAGCCTGAAGTTGTATAATGAAGTTTTTTTAAAGTATAAACGCTTCCGCATTTTTATGATAAAGAACTTATTATTTTATAAAAAGAATTACAATGTGTAATAAAGATGGCCTTCGATGACTTCTTTTCACTCGCCGGTCATGTATCCGGGTTGGATCATGACAAATCCCTTGTGAATTGGGATAGCCGGTTGTCGAAGGGCTCACAAACTTGTTGAACACATAAATTTTGAAGAGTCTTGCAATTTATCTCCTATTGTTTGGTGGTTAAATAAGAAAAGTAAAATATTGAGCATTTTGATACCTGTCGCTTTTATCATATATATGCATAATACAATTAATATAATAAAAAATGAGTCCAACATATACACATAATTAATCGATGGTTACTATTTTTCAATTTTGATTGTTGTAGTAAGGTAAATTATAAGTTTAGATTGTTAAAATAGCGAAAGAACTTAAGATTGGTTGAATTGTTTTTAATTTTGACATAGTTTCTATTGGAATAACAAAGTTTCATTAGGTGTTTTTTACTCTTTTGCGGGTCTAGTTACTTGTTCAATTGTAAAATTTGTAACTTATGAAAAGATATTTCAAGATAATCCCAAAATATAAAGATTAATTAATTTTCACACCCCCAAATTGATAAATTCATATATTTTTTTGGTCTGTTAATGAAATTTTTACACATATTTTTTACTAAAAGACAAAAAGAGGTGTGAAATCAATTTATGGGTGTGAAAATCACTCCCCAAACAAATTCCTTTAAAAACTTAATTTACTTTTTTTTCCTCAAATATTACAGTTGTCGCGTGGCACGTCGGGACAAAACAGACCTTTTTCGCAAGGCTAAAGGCCGTTTGTTTATACACGGGTGGTTGACAGTTAATTGACGGCTCATAGCCTAGTGTTTTCCCACGGAAACGCGTGGACCACGTGCCCCTATCTTAACCACTAATTTAATGAGTGGAGAGAAAAAATTCTTTCCGGATGAGGTGAAAACCTAACCGTTTGTGAGTCTTATCGTGAGTTTATTGCAGTAATTTATTCAATTCATTTTCTAGAGTTTTTCTATTATTAGTCCAATAGCACATATCAAGACAAAAAATACATATATTCCTACACATTTTTTTTACATATAGCAATGCATTTTCACATTTTTAAAATATATTTTTCACATATTTTAATGTACTTTTTAAATTTCAATAGTAGTCCAATGGGATGACTTTAGAACTTGCCTAAAGCAAGTGGTGGCTAGTTTATGCAGTAAAGTTGTTGGACGCCCCACATTGCATTCCGAAATCGAGTTCTTTTCCCCCATGTAATAGATTAGAAATGACAAATGACAAAAAAAAAAAAAAAAGTGCCTAAAGAATTGCCCTTTTAAGTAAGTGGATGGCCCCACATTAAAAAAAGGAATAAAAAGAATATCCGTTGGATTTATTTATAACGTGACACTTGTTTAGTTGGGAGGAAGATAGAAAGGAAAGCTGGAGGAGCTGTCCATTTGAGTGTGAAATGATTCCAGACCTGTCCATTTTAAATAATTCCAGATAAGCTCGAGTGATTTTCCTTCAAGAATTTCCTGGTACCCAAACATGAATCGAGTGGAGGTGGCAGCTTTGGGTTTATTTGGGAAAAGACATGGACCAGGTTCAAGAATAGTGTTGAGTGGGGTCCTAATGATGTCAGGCTCACGAGAAGTTGGGGAAAACTTTGCATGATGGGAACTAGGGGTGAAAAAAAGAACCGGACAATCGGATGGTTCTTGTGGCTTAAAAGTCGAACCGGACCAGTACAATATAAATCCACTTATTATACGCAGCCTCACGCCTAGAAATCCCTAAATCATTTTCATCACTGCCTCTCTTAATGGCAATCCACTACGCCAAATTTCGCAATTAGCGATATTTGACAAATGCCGGAAAGGCCACAAAAAATGTCGAAAAAGGGCATTAGCAGTATTTTCTAAGCGTTACCGGTAATTATTATATATATGCCGTCTATACAAGTATAGGATGAAAAAATGCCACATGGCGCCCACCTGGCACTCGAGTGGCACCCATGAGGCGTTGACATGGCGCACACGTAGCAGGTAAAATTAGGGGTGCACACGGTCCGATTGGACCGATTTTCTAAAAATTTAGTAACCGGATTATTCCAACCAGTTCTAGAAAATTAAGAACCAAAACCTAACCAATACACATTTAGAATCTGTCCAGATCTAAACCGCAAGACCGGACCGATTTTGGTTTCGGTTCGGTTCCGGTTCTACCCGATTAAGGAACACTTTATCACAACACATGAATTCAAAAGATTATTTAAAATTCAGAGCACCAAAACAACATAAAATAAATAAATAATTATAGGCTTTTATAATATTTGAAACCAAATATGGTCCACATCATCCACAAAGTATTTGACAGTGTACCACCAATAAAATAATTCCAAAAATTGATGAAAAACAACCAAAAAAAATTGCTTAGACAAATAATAGAACCCGTGACCCTTGCCGTCGCGCAAGCGTGCTACCATTTAGTTCACAAGGGACATACAAAAATATTTATAGTATACAATAAAGTATTTTCAAAAATTTAACTTATTTATATTTTCACTATTTACCACACTTCAAAAATTATTTATATTTTCATATGTATAATGTTATATATTGTTCAATATAGATATTGTTTAATAGTTCTCGATGAGTTCAATTAAACAAAGTGAAAAATCCTAGATCGCCTAGGTTTAATAATTTGCTAGGTTTTATCTTTTTATCTCAATAAAAATCAATATATGAACGAATCACAAACTGCGCAAGCAATTAATCAGAGAACACCAGGATATACGTGGAAAACCCTAAATGGGTAAAAAACCACCGGAAGGAATCAAAACCACTACAATCATTGTGCAGTTACAGATATACCTATCCAAATGAAGTAAATCCTTACCACGTTCTAAGTATCACCTGCCGAGTCACACGTACACCGCACCCAGTGATCTTGATCGCCAACGGCCTTGAGTCCACAAGCCCTCCAATATATCTAATAGAAATCGCCTTAGAAATAAAACTCAAAAGTTGCTACCTTGATATTGCATCCGCCGCATGTCTCCTTTTTATCATTAGTCCACGTTATATGTATAGCTTTCTATATAAAAGCTTTTGTTGCCACTTTTCTTTACATGCTATGATAGTCAAACCCTAGAGAAATCACACTATGCCATTGGGGCTTCTTAGTGAAATAACAGTTTGGACCTTTTGACTAGGCTTTTTAATTTGCCACGTTACTAGTCCATTACAAATATTGACTCCTTCCACTTTAATCCTATATAGACTCAATAGCCTATAAAAAATAATAAAATTACAACTCGATAAAAATATGTGTTTTGTCATACGGAATTGCCAAAACAAGAAAACTCCGGAATTTGGTCCTTACACAAAGTATTCAAAACTGTAAAAAATATTATAAATTGATAGACATAACCAATTGAAAATTGACATGCACGTACATACACAAGAAATTCGGGATAGTGGGAATACTAAATCACAAAAGGGCTAATTTCATGCACTTTTACAGTGGTGATGAAGCAGTTTTCCGCGCAACTCGGCCGATGACCCGCACGACCTGCATAACAGAGTGAGACTAGGGACACCGGTGGGGTGTTAGCCAACCAGCCTCCGATGCCTAAGTCAGTCGATTTGTTAATTTGTAGATGAAGATGGTTCGAGTAATGGTGAATACAAGAGCGGCGTACCTGTTTTAGGGTTTGAGTAGTGCTCATATAGGCATTAAGAGGCGGTTGTGTCCCATTTAGGACATGGGTCCTTGGCCCTCACCTACTTTCCTTTTAGCTTCCTTATTTTGTTAGGTTTTCCGTTCCTGGTAAGGATGGGCCTCCGAGTGCATCTTGGAGCTTTACAGATAAGTCACCGGCCTTTTAGGGCTTTATCTTGATCCTGTTGATCAAGAGTTTGAGTCCCTTTAGGGTTCTTCGACCCCATGGAGTTATTATTATCATGTCGTTGGGCCCGAGCTGACCTCTAATGGCTGAACTGACCTTAGTTGCTTAGGTTTTCCGATGTCGGGTCACCTTTGGGGGCCGCCGACCTGCTCTGGACGCTCCTCTTATTGTGCCCAACATTCCATTTGGAGGTCGGGACGTCCTGGCCTTAACCGACCTGACCTAGATGGTCAGTTATCCTTATCAGGTAGATTGTAAAAATGCCCAATTTGTAGGTTCCTTGAATAGAGTTCAATTTTGTTTACCCATCTTTAAAAGTGGATGAACATTATCCACACTGGCGGATTCAACTAAGGTCTAGTGGGGGCACGTGACCCCATCAAAATTTTGCCACGTACACTTTTACCCATACATTGATTGTGGAACGGCTACGATCAGGGATGGAGCCAGAGGGGGGTCAGTAGGGGCGGTCGCCCTTGTAAGAAGGAAAAAAACCTCTAGTTTTATATAGGAAAAAAAATATTTCCTATGAATTACATAGGCTCACCCCTGTAATGTATTTTGAAAAAAAAATTCGCCCCTGCGTAGTTAAATTCCTGGCTCCGTCCCTAGCTACGATATACATCCATTAAAAGTGTGTACCATATGCACATATTGTATGATCCATATTGTTCCACCTCATGACAATCGTACCGTTTTTTAATGTCTCGTAACTTTTTTTTTTTGGTGCTTCGGAAAATTAATGTCTCGTAACTTTTCACCAATATGGTTCTTAACTTTATCTATGATTCATAACATTTTCTCTAGTATGATTTATAACATTTGGTGTGTCTCAAAATTTTTATACGAAAAAAACGCAACTTTTTTGTTCATAAGAGGTAATTATTTCATAACATTTTTAGAGGTGTGTGGTGTAGATAACTTAGTTCTAACCATAGATCAGAAAATACTAGAGTTTAAAACGTAATTAATGATATGCATATAATTATCCACATAAAAGAAATTAAATAATTCTAATTCTATATTTAAGATTTGGATTATTACAATTGTAGCCTTTCCTAACCGTTTAATCCCCCAAGACTATACTTGTTTAAATCATAAATTGTTTAAGACTTTCTGGTCGTCTGAATTATCCAAACCAGCCCCAAACTTTAAATCTTGGGCTTTCACAGGTGCAAGTACCGACTCTCGTCTTCTCTCTCACTCTATCTCTTTATTCAAGTTCGATTAATACAATAAATTTGCTGCTTTTCGAATTGATTAATCAAAGATTGGGCTTTTGATCATCCACTTTGTCAGTTGAATTTACTTGCTATGCGTTCCAATAAAGGTTCCTTTGGTAGGACTTTGATTATATGTGTTTGATAAGGCTAGTATTCATCAAAATGGTCCATCATTATGCAAAACTTTATGAATATGGCAATCCATGGCAATCAACGTCAACTGCAAAATATACAGTGAAATTTGATGGATGGATATGTATTTTCGATGATCAGAACTATTCATATATATATATATCTCAGAACATGATTTTTTAATTAACTCTTCGTTCATAAAGTCAGCTCAATCGAATGTCAATAAGTGTCTGATTAAATCACCCAATTTTCATTTTACAAGTTTCACAGGAACTTGAATTAAAAATAGTGTGATTTAAACAAACAATTACTGATATTCGATTGCGTTGATTTTTTGAAAGGTTAGCTAAAATATTACGTGTTCTAAGAGATGAATTGTTCTGATAATCGAAATAGCTGGGAACATAGTGGGTAATGTTCACCCATTTTTAAAGGTGTGTGAACAAAATTAAACTCCACTGCTATACCGTTTAAAACCTAGTTGACCTTGGCTTCTTTTTATTTTTCCAAAATTGACGGTTTAAAACCACCTATAGAGCAACCAGGAGAACCCCAAAGACCTCATTGCCAGAGTGCCGTCTTTCGAAACCCTAGTTGGTCTAGCCGGGAAAATTAATCGACTCATGATCGGCTAGATTAAGACTTGTTTCATATTGGTTTGTCTGGTAAACGACCAGGCTTCAGTACTTGTAAACTCATTTAAGTTTTCACACCATGCTTAAATAATTCAGTACTTGACTTGTGAGGCTCATTTACTAGTCATGGCTTGGGAAAGTTGTTAGAGCAACTCCAACACTACTAGGCAAAATAACTAGGTGAAAGTACCAAAAAAGTACATATTCGTCTACTTTGCCTATTCACTTTTCACACTACCATTCCAACACTACTCTCCATTCTTGCTCTCTATCCAAACTAAAAAAACTGATTTTCCATACCAGACATTAAACAAACAGCAAATGCTTAAGCAAAGCAACATACATTTATCCAAAGCACCAAACAATTTTCAATTTATGCCAAAATTGACAGCAACAATTTCTCTCTGTTGAAAATAAATAAATAAAAATTTGACAGATCCGTTGAAACTATTTAAAATTGCAATACCTTTCTAGAGGTGTGAAGTTAGGACTCCATTGATTTGATTCTGTAAACCCACGAACAGGAAGCCCTCACTTGATCTTTAAAGACCTCATCCTTGCAGATCCGTATGGTTTGCAACATGCGACGGTGGCCACAAATGCTTTGATTTCGGCCACAATCGGTTCGACCTCGTTTACACAGACCTCAAATTGGGCATAATCGATTTGGGAAAACTCGAATACGGGTTGAGAGATTCTCAAAAAAGGAGTAGTAGCTCTTCAATCTCTTCATACCCTTCTCTCTTTCTCTCTATACAGATATAGCTATAGCTATATATGTATGCTCTCTCTCTATATATCTCTCTCTCTCCCTCTCCGTAAACTCTGTATTGATGATGGGTTATATGTGTGAAATTGAGAGAGGAATTGAAGTGGGTTTTGGGTAGAACTGGAAGAGGTTGAAGACGTGATCTGGAATTGGGGAAGGGAGTTTGGTACGAGTTTGTCCTCGGGATTGGGTAAAAATGGAGGGTGTTTCTTTTCCGTACTGGTGTAGAGAGGGGAGCCAGCTCTTTACATGTAGCTAGAGGAAATTGAAAAATACAAAATAGCTAGTTGAATAAAGAGTCTCTTGGAGTGATGAAAAGTGGTCTTGGCTAGCTATTAAAGCTAACAGGTCTCATTTGTTGAGCCTCTTGGAGATGCTCTTAGCCCAGAAACAACACTACTATCATATGTTTCAAATGATCGATCCAAAGTCGTTGGAAATCAATCCTAAATCAAAATCACCATATGTCTAATTGTCTATCAATCCCCACTAAAAGAGTGATCTTATAATTTTGGTCCATCTTTTTTTTGGGGATTTCCCAAATAAGTTGTCAATTTTGACTAGTCAAGAAGGAAAAAGTAGGACATTTCATTTTTTGTTCTTCATTTCCATTTCAAAATTCAAAAGTGGAGGGAAAATTGTGTTAGATTCTAAATTTACCACCACATAGTACAAGGGTCACTTTGGGAGTTCATTTGTTTGGAAGAGTAATAATTATTTCTCCTTAAAATGTTGAATTCTCAAATAGAGACTAAGTTTTAGGATAGACGGAGCTATCTCATGCGAAAATTATGCCTACGCCAGTCTTGCTCCTAACCTGGAACCAACCACGCCCTACTGACCAAACCCATAGTCGTACTTATGCTAAAACTACTGGGAAACAGGGAGCCTAGTGTGTGCTCCCTGGTGTGCGGCATTCGAGCGTCAGATGTGTTTTTAACGGTTTTGCATTCATCTCAGCACTTTGCAAATTCTGGCCGTCCACTGCCAAGATGAAATCCGAGCGGTTGATTGCTGAGATCAACGGTTCTGATGCACACACCATGGCCGCACATTAGGACCGCACACCAGAACCCCGGGTTGATGATTGGTCAGATATATTGGCCTCACTTTATGGAGAAATTTAGTTAAGGATCGAGAGGTGAGGGAGGCCGAAAGACTAGCTTCTTTGTCCATCTCAAACAATCAACATTGGAAATGGCTTTGACTTGATCTGGATCAACATCTAAACTCCTTTGTGAGAGTATAGAGACCTAAACAAGCGCAAAAAAACAAACTTCTTTGGCTTGAGTCCGGCCTCGAATAGGACTGCAGGTTCAATTCTGTCTAGTGTGGCTTAAACTCATAACTGCTTTATTGTGTTTTACGTGACAGGTCACCGTCTCATAATATATTGACTTAACAACTGACTGACGTCAAATTGGACGAGCCCCAGATGTTCTTACATTAGACATGGAAATAGGCTAGTTTTTTTTTTTTTTTTGAACTGGAAGTCATTTCATATCATTAATAATAAAGGCCCGAAGGCCAATCCGTCGCATACATGATTTCAAAACAAAATCGGAAAGAACCGATACTACTAATACTCAGGCATGAGCACACCACAAAGAAACCATGATGGGTCTGGGGCTCGGAGACTCGTATTGCAAAGCAGAAGCAGATCCATAAAAGGATCGATGCATTGGGTCCAGCCCAAGGCTCAGTAATAACAAATGGCTCAAACCAACGATGAAGGCCCAAGGAAATCCATGCTTCCTGTAAACTCAATACAGCCACAACAAAACAAAGGAAACAAACTAACAAAAAACAACTAGAATGATTTCAAAACAACTGAGTTCCTGAGTCGACCCATCTCTGGGCACACTGAGTCGCGTCGAGTTGTTGCAAATCCACTCCACATTGTTACTCCGGGAGAAACCATATGCACAAACTCCAAATCCGCCGCCTTCGGAATCTGGAGTCATTATTCGCCGGAGGATGCACGGGCTGCCCTAGCATCACCACAACTCCAGATCTGTTCCAACCAGGCAGAGAAGAAGGGGACGGCGGAAGGGGGCTGTAAATTCTGAAACTAACCCTTCGTGATTCATGAGTTTAGCATGATTCATGAGAAAGAGTGAAAGAGTCGAGCATGTTTTTTTTTATTATCAATTCCCTTTAATGTTTCCTCTTTGAAATATCAAAAAGAAAAGAAATATCATAATTTTCTTGCTCATATCTTCATCAAAAGATGTAAATATATATGCTTTCTCACTTTTGTCTTCATCAGCCACTTAGGGAGCAGTCTCTTCACCAATTTATTTAATTTTCCTCAATCGCCTATTCGTCAATTATACAACTAAAATAAACCCTCTTAGTGCAGTTCGAATTAACACGCGTACCAAATGGTCCAAATTAATCATCCACCTCTTATTTAATTATTAGAGAACAAAATAAAATATGTATCCCAGGGGACCATCTCTTGCTTTTTATTAATTGCTTGCATCAATGGTGGATGAATATCATTGTCTTTGGAATCAAAATTGAAATCATTAAAAGGGAATATCACTTTTCTAGCTAATTTATAAAATATTTATTTGTGTTTTACGGGGATTCTGTAAAAATCCATTTACAAACCAAGAGATATTACATACACAATTATCCAATCACAACTTAATCCATAATCCTTAGCTCACATACATATGAAGCCTACATACAATTATAAGGTGAGCCATAAGTATATACGAGGGGTTGTGGATTGAGTTGTTGTTAGATGGTTGTGTACCTAGTATTTTTATTACAAACCTCTATTTATCCTTTTGTCCGGCCAATAGACTGATCAAACCTGTATGCTATTGCCACAAAATCTGTCATGGTTACAAGTCGAACCACAGTGGTCTACATGTATAACATTGTTGGAACTTGTGGCTTATATGGAGAGGTACCAAGAAGTTCTAGTAAATTAAAGTTAGATGTGAAGCGGAGCGGAATGAAGTGAGGGATGCGAAGCCCCCCGCGGTATGGTACGGTGTATTTTAGTGTTGGAATAGAGTAGGCGTTATAAATAATCTCTACTATAAAAACCCCAATAAATTTATTCAAATAACGGACTCGATCACTCTCGCTCCCGTGGAGGTACTCGGTTTTGGGGAACTATGTAATGGTCCGAGTTTTTAAATACCATTTTAATTAGAAAATTTAATTTTATGTAGTTGTCGCTTATATTTTTTTTTAGATGATATGTCGTATTATTTTGTGCGCGGACAATATGTGAGTACATGAGTGAGTGTTGTTGTGCAGTGTACCTTATAATCTTTTCACGTCTACATTATATGTAGATCTAGCCCAAAGTCTAACACCTAGAAAGACATACTGATTCCCTAAAGAGTTCTAGACCAAGTCTAGTTCCCTGAAATGCTCCCAGCCATTCCCCTTGTCTCCTTGGACGTGTAACTTTCCTAACCCAAAGTTCTACCAACCAAAGTCTCACCTCATTTGCTCCTTTGAAACCAAAACCCCATTCCTTCCTTCTCCATTTTTCGGTACCAGCAGAGAGAGAGAGAGAGATTGGGACGGCCGTGGGGAAACAATTAAAAGGGAAGGTTCACTCACGTATCATCTTACCCTCTTCTATTCTTACATTACCACCACACTTTCCCTTTTCTTTTCTTGTTTCTTCACCTCTATCACAACACATTCTTCCAGCCTTTCTTAAGCTCCAAATGTCCCATAAAATCCATGCCGAAC